>OLKM01003259.1:0-39974 GCA_900291075.1 Melanogrammus aeglefinus | reverse complement strand
GTTTAGACCTCTAGCCACGTGCCTCCCGACTCGCAGGCATATTTTAACTCGTGCCGCACGCCTCCTGCATTGCAGGGAGGCTCCCATTATGCTCCTATCATACATCTGTTAGCTGATATCTTATCTACAACCACACACATCATCACACACGATGCACACGACACACACACACACACACAACACACACACACAACACGCACCACACACACACACACAACCACACACACGACAGCACCACACCACGACACACACACGTTAAACAAAGACACACACGACATGACGAAAGAACATTGCCGACCCATGCCACATACGAACACACATCAACCACACACAACACAGCAAGCACACACACACACACTCTCAACACTACACACACACACACACACACACACACACACACACACCACACACACAACAACACACACACAGCACACACACAACACACAATAACCTTTTCCCAGCATTTGTCTTCCATCTTTCACTTGCGCCATTATTCCGTTTGTGGACAGAACAGAGCATCCTTTCACCCTCCTTACCCACCCGTCGTCCCTCCTCCACCCAACCCCTCACGCCCGTCGTCCTGCCACAACCCAAAGCCCCCTCAATATCACTGTGCCAAGAACTACCTGCTTCTCAAGTGCACAGAAATGAAAGCAGATGCTCTTGTGGGCACGGTTAATCGTCCATTGAAGAAGCCACCTGGTACGGCCGGTAGCTACCAATTGTGAATATGGGTGAGTAAAGGGGGGGGAAGGAGGTGCACACTCCGTGTCTGTCAATGCTGCTCATGTGATGTTCAAACAACTGGCCCCTCTAAGGACCCCCTCTACGTCCTTCAGATGTAAGCTCCGTCAAATCCTCTAGCCTCACTTTTGGTTGCCTTTTACCCCCCCCCCCCACCTCCCTTTATGTAAGATTACAAGCTGCTGGTCTTTTGTTTGGAATCTTTTTGTACTATCCACGCTGTTTCCCAAGCACCAAGTGACACGGAGGTTTCGTGATAGCGTGTTAATCGCAGCTGTGAGCTGTATATAATTAAGGAGCAAAACCATAATCGTCCTATAGGTTCCCTTCGACTGCAGGCGGAGAGGGACCGAGAATCAGCTTCCTATTCATACAGGAAGAAGATGTTCAGAGGCTACAACGCCACATCACAGTTGTACTGTAATGTGGTTAACTCCTCGAGTTTCACAGTTTTGTGAGTCTGCCGGCGACTGCAACTTCAAGCTGTCGTCCTAGACCTCCACGTGCACGCCATGAGGAACACAAAACGTCTTTCCTTTTCAAAGGCCATAAGATATGCGCAACAAAGTTTGAGCAGTGAAAGCACCTTCTACCTCAAAAACAGTTGTCATTGCCAAGTATACCAAAAAACAGCCAAGGAAACCCCTTTAAACCACCAACCATCGCAACGGGAATTATGAAATTAGATAGTCTCCTATCGGCTACAAAGAATTCCCCAGACCCCTAACCCTAACCCATATTTTCAAAGATAGTTTGAACACATATTTCATGTGCAGAAGAGAAACGACACCTTCATTAGTTAACTAGCCGTTTTTGCTATGCAGCTTTGTAGAGTCTGTAACGAGAAAGCGTGGTATGCGTGTGGCCAGCTGTGGAGAGGGAACAGAGACCTCCCCTATGATGCTGTCTCCAGGTAAAGCACCAGGCGGGGGGTTGAGGGAGGGGAGGGGGGAGACAGGGGAGAGAAGGGGAGGAGGAGGAAGGCAGTACAACGAGCAGCAGATAAGCCGGGGACAGGCAGCAGAGAAGCGGGCTGGGCTTTGGGTGCCAAGTGCTCGCGGTCATTATCAAGTTCCACCAGTGTCATTCGTTCATTCATTCATTCTTGAGTTTGGCTTCGCAGTGTGTTTTATGTATCTGTGACTTAGTGGATCAAATTGTATGCACACAGATATAATCTACGCTCAATTATTTTAAGTGCTTATTTTCTTACTTACTAATGATTATTTGTCACATGGGCATAGGCATGTCTGAAACATGGAAGGATTTACTTATTCTCGTAATGTTCCAGGCTCTCCTCTGTCGAGCCGACGGAGCCAGAGCATGAAATCATTCAGAAATATCTCAGACTACAAGCGTCAGGAGCTGACATATGTTCTTTGTTTGAAGCGCCATTAGACCTGATTTAAAATGTCCAGGACGGTTTGATGCTGTGTGGGTCTCATTAAGCCTGAACATATTTCTAAAACAGGTCTGAAATGGAATTGAATCGACCATTAATCAGTGTGTTTTTTCTTTCTTGTCAGCTTTGCATGTATGTTTCTTAATCTAAGGTGCCTTGAGAATGCGGCAGTCACATTCACATTTTCTATTTGAGCAATGAAAGTAGGAGATTCATTACATGGAATATTGGAAATCGGCTACTCCCAAACCATCTTTCCACAATATTCTGTCAGGAAGGGGAACTAACCTGTAATTGGCATTCCATAGCCGAGTAACAACTACAAACACCTTTATATCATGTCTGCTAAAACATACTTATTTTGCTATTTCCATATATGATCTAGTCAATTGTGGTCAAGGAAGCCAGACTATCATGGATGCCTCTTTGTATAACACAGCGAAGCATGCTGGGAGTTCAGTTCAAGGCCATGCATGTGTGCTTGTGGGAACCGACCCTGTAGACAGGAACTTCCATCTTCGCTCGGAGAAAAATGTGGGTCTAATTTGGTGTTGTTTTGTTGTTCTGAACCATTCACCCAGGGGTAGCTCAACATGCCAATAGACTGCAGCTGTGAAACATGAGGATTGCGATGCGGTTTCTCCCTCCATTCTAACTTATCGCCTTGCAGTTTGCACGTTCACACCACTGACCCTACGCTGTAACCATGTGGAGGAGCCTTGAATTTCACTGCGAAATGCTGCTCAGTAGAAAGACTGTGCCTTTCTTAAAGGGAGTGTGTGGGTTCCTTCAGAGAAGGAGTAGGAGGGGGATTCTAATCCTTCTTAAATTCAGTGTTGGGTACATTTTTCACTTAATTGCACGACTAGTCCCTGACACTAACAAACATATGGCCTACTCCTTCGGAAAGATAATTCTGACATTCACTTCTCTTTGAACTGCAGGGCTTCACTTCATCAAGTCCAATTTACCAGAGACTGCAAGCTTAGTGATTATACGTTATGAGTTGACCCCTTTGAGTTTTCACCTGATGAGGGTGCTTTGATTAGGCTCCCGTTTATATCACCTCTGAGGCTCTTCTGCGTTGTTATCGCTGCTTTCTGCTGACAGCTGCCCCACCTCAAGGTGGAACACTGCACCACTGATGCATACATTTCGCATTCATGTCACAAGAGTTCAAGGAGTACTTTAGAGGAAGACATGCAGCGTTTGGTGCAATCTTAAAACTGTCTTGAAACAGTGCCTGCCTAGTGCAGGGTTCAAGTCTCTCATCAGGCCATGCTCATTTATCTTCCACCATTCCAGTAAGACTCTTTTCAAAGACTCTGCCCCAGTGCTTCTTTAATGCATTATTAAGTAATGGAGTGCAATCGAAGATAGCTTTGGCCCCCTGTACTCACCCTAAAGAACTCCTTTGTTGAGCCTGAGTCAAGAGTTCCATATGCAATCTCTGTTTGCTTGGCGAGATCCTCTGCGCTTTCGATAGGAGACACCATCCTCTCCACAGTGAGGAAAGCAGCCAGATTGGCTGTGTAGGATGAAATGATGATGAGGGTGAAGAACCACCACACACCGCCCACAATACGCCCAGACAGAGACCTGATAGAAGGACGTGAAGAGAAAAAACAGAGACAAGAGGCAAATAAAAATAGGATTGGAAGTAGTCACACATAATGTGCCATGGCTATTAACTGCTAGGGCCTACCACTAGCTCTGTAATAGAACCATTGCATCGTTCATCAGAAACGCTTTGTGGAGCCATAAAGAACAAAGCATATGGCCATGGGGCGCTAAGTGCACTCAAGAATGACCTTTCATTCCAACTTAGAACCACCTGGGTTCGAAGTTAAGGAACCAGCACAGCCCGTAGCCATATGAAGATATTGATTTAACCATTTTGGTCATGGCAATTTCAGTAAACCAATTCCCAAACCCTTTCAAACGTAAAGTGTGAAAATGACTCCAAAAAAAAAAAGCCTGAAGGAAATGCAAATGGCAAGAGTAAAGGATCAAAGTAAGCATATCATTTGAACGATATAGAAGAAATGCACGTGCTGTCTAAGGAAAGTGGATATCACAGAAATATTCCATGCTATGCTCTACATATTAGCCCCCCAAAATGTTTTCCATATCTAAGCCACATGTTTCCCTGTAGTATTTTCGAGGCACCTACCTCGGTGAGATGTCGCAGCCCTGCTGCATGAAGGCGCCCAGAGAGAACCAAAGAGAATTGAAGATGCCAAAGTCGTTTGGCGGGTCAGGTGGCGTCTGGGGGTCTTTGGTCTCATCCTGCTCTTCGAGGTTCCATTCGTATGGGCTGAAGCGACTGACCAGGAACAGAACCACGCTCACACCGATATAGGCAAACACTATACACATCCAGATCTCATAGGCCAGGGGATCCAGGAAGGAGAACACGCCAGGCTTGGACTTTTGTGGCTTCTTTATCATAATGGAGATTCCCAAGCTCATAAATGGCTTGGAAAAGTCTATCACCTCCTCTCGGACCAGTGTTATGGTGAGAGGCGCGACAGCTATATCGGCCCTCTGGAAATCAGGCATACGCACAACAGCAAGCATTAGTTTGACAACATTGAGACCTAGGCTATAATAAAGTACAAATGACTGGTGCGGCAGACCTAGCATTTTGGAACAAGAACAAGGATTACACTTTGAACATAGATGTATACATATGTGGGTACCTTTTGGAGCTCTACTATGCTATATACTGTATGCTTAAGTTGCAGGGCTGCTAATTAGTTTTGTTCTAGGAAGTGTAGCAATGACCTACTAAGAGCTAGTTGAAGAACATTAAGACTGTGGTAAGTCCATAACAGCAAATGAAATGGTGGTGGATGCTCGTTATCCCTGCAGTTAAAAGGGGGTTTACAACCCGTATTAAACTTCTACAAAAGGTACATTCACGTTTGCCTCTTGGAACAGAAATGTACTGCATATGCTCATGTAACATGCTGTGGTGTTTATTCCTGTTCCCCTTAATGTGCCCTATTAGTTTCATCTCCTAGGTGTGTGATAAGAAGAATTCTGCCCACACCACGGAATGACAAAGAAGAGAATAAGCTTGAGGAGAAGTTTTAAAGTCCAATCACATTTGTAGACGGTAAGAGGCCATCCAACAAAGCAGATAGATTTTGGTGCCGTATTTTAATACATCGGTCCCAATTTGCTTGTGGTTATGTGACCAAAAGCAGGTCGGTTCTATCTGAGTTAATATTCAATATCAAACATTGGAAATACCAGGAATCTACTCCTTAATATCTCATTAAATGTATTATTTTTTTTAAATGGGAGGAGAAACCTTGAACTTGTGGATGAGCTGAAAGAGCCTAAAAGGATCTATTGCAGTGAAGCGATTTTAGGGACCACCACAAACACACATCACCTTCTCATGTGGTCAGTGAATCCCAAACACTAAAATAGTGCAGAATAATCTGCTATTTATTGTTCAATTCTTGAATTAATGTTTTGCGTCAGCCTACACACTATCATCTTTAAGCTATTCCCTAACGAGCCAGCGTCTCGTGTTTTAAGAGTTAGGTAGTAATTATTTAAGGTAAAATATAGAATGTTAGTTTCTACACAATATAAATAGCGGCAGTTTATTAAACCCTAATTAAAGAAAATAACAATTAAAGCTCACGCTAAATAGCATTTGCAAATTGCAAGCTTTTAGCCAAACAGTGTTTCCTTATTTTACAAAATTAAAATTGTTTTTCTCTTGCCTTCGCTCCCTTGCTCATGTCATGTCATGTGACCCTGACACAACCCACTTACACAAATGGAGCCACTAGTGCTTTTCACAAACACATCACAATTAATCTATCTGGCCAAAAACTAGAACAACAAATGAATAGCCCCTCTTAGTGACTTTGTGGCCCTGTGTTTGTGTATTGGATTAATGAAAAAAGAAAAAAAGCCTGACTGGCCTCAAGGCAGTGATGCATGAAGTATTTTCTACGTGGTACTCTAGGCTGGGGTGGGAACAACACCATATTCATATATTTCATGCAAGGTCAAACCGGAGCAACAGCCAAATAAAGAGCTAATAAACACGACAATTTCTCTTAGCCATGTCAACGTAACCATGTAATGGCTCTGTCACTGTTTGGAACCCTGCACTGGCTCAAGTACTATTCAATCAGTGATGGGGGAAACAACACAATAAAAAACAGCCTAAGGCCTAACCTTTGAAAAGACAACTAAAATCAAATTAATTTACCGGTCAAAAGGTCAAATCGTATAGAGTCATTAGTCCCCAGTTTACCAGCCATACAAACGACACTCCCAGGGAATAAGCTGGGAGTGCCAGGCACTTAATAGGCAGAATTATTTGTTCCTTTCTCTTTTCCGTCTGCTGGGAGAGGACTTTTCCCATTCCAGGGATAATTTGGTTGCGATAGCACATCAGACCAAGCAATCTCTCTGGCTGATTGTTGGGGAAATTGAACAGATGAGAAAGGCTAAGCCCTCATGCATTTTGTATTTGGCCTCTGCTCAACTATTGTGGCCATGGAGAATTGTGGGGGGGATCATCTTGGAAAGCTTGAGGTGTTGCAACAGCCCGAGTCTCCTGCTCTCTCCCTCTCCCTCTCCCCCTCTCCCTCTCTCTCTCCCTCTCCTTCTCTCTCTCCCTCTCTCCCTCTCCGTCTCTCCCTCTTGCTCTCTCTCTCCCTCTCTCTCTCTCTCCCTCTCTCCCTCTCCGTCTCTCCCTCTTGCTCTTTCCCTCTCTCTCTCTCTCTCTCTCTCTGTGTCAGATGTAAAACACAGCATGGCCCTCTGCTAATGTGAACGCCTCAACCTTTATGGAGGGCCACACATATGGAACTTATTGTTTCCAAACCACAACCACCATTCAGCTGTTGATTTTAAAGCAGACTTTCTCAGCTGTGATTTTTACAATGCTGCATATCCATCATACACATCAAACAATGGACATAATTACACAATCACTTCAAAGGCACAGGATCGTTTGTTCATCAAAGTGATTACAGTATGTTTGCCATATGGTCATATTCGCCCTGCACACCTACCTTTGTTTGGAGTGCGGCGAGATAGACTAAGCAAGAGAGATTTATTGCAACAAACAGCACTGAGAAATTATTTCATTTTCTCCTTCTCAAGAAGATCACCAACTCCCCCGGTGCTTTTTTATTTCGGGTTTCGTCTAAACATCACTCACAGCTGAACTACCTAAGACAGAGCGGGTGCTTTGAACTTTGGGCTGTTGAGCTGATGAGTTTCAAAAACTGGAGTTGGTGATGACCTTAAGACAAGAAAAACGAGATCTCCTCTCATGTTGAAGTTCCTTGCAAACTGTCATGTAATCATTGAAGGCGAGTCCGCCCCAGTACTCACCCCGTAGACCAGTTCGCCCACCATCCCGTTCCACGTCTTAGTCTCAGGGTCGCGGGCTCCGTACTTTCCATCCATTACTATAGACAGTTTGTACTTAATTCCAACATGTTTGGCAATCTCAGATGCTAAATCAACGCAGTAGCCTTCATATCTGTCATTGCCCTCCAGATGCAAATGATTTTTCTTGTACATCACATAAGGCGCTTCCTGTTGATTCAAACACAAGCTGGTTTATTTCACGCATGTGCCGTCGCAGAAGATGAGACATTATTTTTGCATTCCTATAGGCCACACGTTCAAGATACTAAATGCGCCTTTGCACACACATGCAAGGAGCAGGCCCTGCAAGCACAAACCACCACAAAAACATCATCCCAACCTACACACACACACACACACACACACCACATCCACACCCACATGACACACACACACATGACACACACTCACACACACCTTCTAAAATCACATCCATGCGGTCATGCATGCACAGCTGATGCGCCAGACATGCACGTATGCATGTACGGATATCAGCAGCACCATCAGGTGGTCACACTGTTTTCACCAAGCTGTGACAGCAGGCAGACACCCCCCTACAACCCCTGTTTTCGCTTTAGCTTTTTTTTTAGCCCACGGGGATCACAGGTTTGAGTTGGAAAGTCGCTTTAGCTTTTTTTTTAGCCCACGGGGATCACAGGTTTGAGTTGGAAAAGGGATAAAGGAGAGGAAGGTAGGGTGGAGGGGGGGGGGAGGAGGGAGTGGGGGGGGAGGGGGAGGGGGGAGGTAAGGGTGGACGTACACGTGTATATATTTTTTACTAGTGTGGGGAAGGAGCCAGGCCAGAATGTGCTCTAATGGGACTAAGGGATCAGGTAGGCAGGGTGTGGTTAGCTTAGGGTGGGGATGATCATGGGAATGGGGATGGGTTCATAAGTAAATGCCAGTGACAGGAGCGGGATCAGAGAGAGCCCCGTAGTATCTGGACACATCCAAGCACATTGCACCAATGCGCCGCTGAGTGAAAAAAAAAAGGGCTGTTGCATTCCAGAAAACAATAATAATAATAATAATAATAAAAAAACTGAAATAAATGAAATAAAGCCATTGTTTGCTTAACCCCCGAAAAAGCAAAAAAGAATTACGGCAACACAAATACTATAAATATATTCCGCTAAATACATCAGGAGAATAGGAACATGCTATTTTCCCTCTCCTTGTCAAAACACTGGCGCAGTGTCTTTTCTTTTTTTTCTCTTAGCACATGATCATTAAAAGGCAAAGGGGGGCTTCCTTTCTAGAGAATGCATTGTCATTACAGCCACACGCAAATACGGTGCAAGTGGGGAGCAACGGTTTGTTTGTTCTGTGTTGAACATATCCCACACCATGGCTCCATTTAGAGGTTTTTTTTTCCCTTTCTTTTTTTCCCCTCTCTAACACATGTTCAGGTCCTCGCTGTATCCCTAACCCATACATATGTTAAGTGTTTCCCTACGCTCAAACACCTTGTTCCCTTCGGGGAATAATGATGCCGTGGGACTGTGTAGGAGGCGTTGTTGTTTTTTTTCTATCTTTCTTCAATTACATTTGATTTGATTGTTCACCACGGAAAGATGCTATATCCGCCATCATCCTATCAGAATACCCCAACTGGAGATTGTCAGTAAGGTATGACATGCTTCTCCTCGGATAGTGAATGGAGGCTATAACTCAACACAGATCAATCTCGGGAGCAATGCAAAATAGATTGGAGGGGAAATAACGGGAAAAGCACCCCACTCCTCCTCTACTATGACTTATTTTGCTTTGCCCTGCTTGTGAAACCATTGCTGTGTTACCCGCTAGTCATTTGACGGCCAGTCTATCCCAAGTGTCAAAGCACATTTACTTGATGAGAGATAGGTCTACTTACGTATGCGTTTGTATGTGTTTTGAAATTGATGGAGTCAACCACGATATATATTTTTTTATACCATTATTGTGATGTCACTGCTACGACAGGCCACTGAAGTATGGGAAATCAAAATGCTTTGGCACCCACACGGATACAGTTGAAACACTCATTCGCGTGATCGACTGTTTCAACATGTAGTGAGTGGATGGAAAGCAAACACAAAAAAGATGTGGTTCTGCTCAACCCAGGACAGAATGTGTCGACTCGTCAGAATCGACACCCGTGACACTGAGCGGCAGAAAGTTGGGAACACTTAAAACTGCATGGAAAGTGTACCATAATAGTAGTGACCACAATCGTTCGGTTCTCCACAGAGGAGGACTCGTTGGTGACCTGCTGGTCCATAATATTTACAAAGCGCTCGTATTCGTTCCAGTATCCGATCTGAAAAGAGAGAGATAGAGAGAGAGAGACAGAGAGAGAAACATAAAATGGCGGTTATGGTCATACAGCCTCTGACGCCATCTCCACCTCCTCCATCACCCTACAAGTGTTAGCAGGGAGCATAGAGCCAGAGACATTGTCTCAGTGTTTCTTAGAGGTGGCGGGGGGCACTAGATGCAGGGGAGGAGGGGTGATTTTGGGAGAGGGGGGGGGGGGGGGGGGGGGTCATTAATGGAGCACAAGATTTCCCAGGGGCATGTTGCTTCTGCCCCGGTGTCAGACAGAGAGCAGCAGCAGCAGCTGACTGGAATATAAAAAAAGAGCCACCGGACAATACAGCCTCGTAAGCCCAGCACTAAATTAGCATCCTGATCACGTCAGACACTGCGGCCGTGAGTGAGCGGTCCCCGATGCCGACGGACCTCGACGAGGCTGCGTCTGTGAAGTGCACGAGTGGGATTATGCACGATGGGAGTATCCTCCCCACGCAACGACGGCGGGGCATCAGGCGCCGCTCCCACACCTCCAGCACGTCAGCTTTTTTTCCTGATAAATAATTGATATTCTGGCCTGTGAACTGCACACACACTTAATAATTGATCATCAACATGCAAGTGCCTCCCCCGGCTGCACCGCCAGGTTCCTGCCACTGCAGTTACTTTGTATTCTGCGATGCAGATGCTTAATTCAAACCAATGTCAAGTGTTTGTTTGCCCATCTGACATAATGGATGGTCTGGCTGACGATGAAACGTGTTGCGTGTGTGCCTGCCAACACTCTAAACGTTGCTGGCTTGCATGTGCCCTTCACATCTGGTAGACATTTCCTTCGGATCTTTGAAAAGTCAGGGGAGATTCAGGTGTATCCCCGTCACGGGCCGGACGGAAGGGGGCGCTAAGCGAGCAGAGTTTTTTTCACACTTCAGGGGGTCGCAGCTCGACTACAAACAGCCGTGTTGAAGACACGCTACTACTTCTCTGGCATGAGATTAAGCAGGGGGTTAGAGAGGGCGGTCGCCGCGATGCATCAGTGCTGTTTGACAACAGGACGCCAGTGGCACTGCCGTGGCCGGCCTGCCCCACGCAGAGTCAGAGTGCACCACCGTGGAGGGCGGGCTGCTCTGGCCGCGAGCAGCTGGGACATATATCAAGCCATACATCACTGTTGACAGTCCAGCCTGGAACCTTCATCTTCTAACTGTCAGCAGAGTGACTAGGGGGGACTCCGGGTCCTGACTAACTACTGCCCGGCATTGTTCGTGGTACTCTCGTACTCTCCCTTTTCCCCCAACCTCGTTTTCTCCCTCCCTCTCTCCCTCCCTCTCTACCTCCTTTTCTTCCTTAACATCATCCCGCCATCCATCCATCCCTCTCCTTGATCTCTTTGTTTGGCTGTCTGGGGATAGGGAAGGCTTTGAGGGCCCAGCGTGATGCTAATTTGTGAAGTATGGGCCCGTAGAAGCCTGGCGAGCAGGCAGCATAACCATACGTCAAGTTCAGACTCCAGAGCCCAGCGCTCTTGTGCAGGCTAACGAGAGAGAGAGAGCCGGGAAGCGAGCTCATCTTTTTGGACGAGGTTATGAAAAGGAAAAAGCAGAGGTCATCACATGGTACTAGTTATGATGTGAGCGTACCGCTGGGAATCACCTTTGTGAAGAAGAGCCAGGAGAATTCTTGGATCGCCTTTACAGTAATTGGCTATTTGAACGGCAATTACTGTCACCAAGGAAGGAATAAAAGGAATGAAATTAATATCTCTCTTTATGGCGTGCGCCGGACCATAACCAGTCACACCTCACTCTTTTGATGGGAGGCTGGTCAGATTGGCCGGCACTGGGTGACTGGTTGGAGCCGCGATGCTTGGCACAGATCATGCTAATGGCTTATGCCTCGGCTACCTATTGACATCCCGCTCTGCTCTCAGCTAGCCAGCCCTGGCCAAACCTCACTGAAACACCGCCAGGGTGTTTGTGTTTGCATCTGCCATTATACCCATTCCTTTCTCCTCGAATAGCAATAGGGCCGCGGTGAAGTTTTGTTACGTGTACGGACACACACCGGGACACCTCGACGCAATTCGATTAGACGGTTGTCAGGAAAACTCACAGGGAAAGTTTGACGTGCCAAAACCCCCATTGGTGAAGCATTCATTGCCAACACTGCTCTGACAGATGGGATGATCAATCTTAATGGATGGGATTACAAAGTGAGCCATCCCATAAGGCAGTACATGCAGGTGGAAGGGTGCAGCCATATGTCACGGCCCCGACAGGTGAGAGTTATGCTCTGAACCTCGATGTCTGACAGCTAGATTTTTGACAGATGTTACTTGGGTTTGGATTATGGGACACAAAAAAAATGGCTGGGCCGTTAGAATAAACTAAGGATCTCACGGGTTAACTTCACGTTCTGGCCGATATCTTAAATATAAACACATGTATAGTGGAGAAATAGCTTGACGATCTCACTTACCTTTCTGGGCCCACCGATTTTCATTTCATAGACATCGATGGTGAAGTTGGTTCTCCGGCCGTAGTTGTCAAACTGGATGTTCCCGGTCATGCCTTGCACTTGAACCTGTCATGTGGGGAAATTGGACCGGCGGGCGTGGAAAAGTGTTAACAGTGGTTGAAAGCCATCCTGGTATTAGGATGGTATTATCGTAGCAGTGCTACTGGTGGCCAAGCACCTGCAGAGCGGGCAGATTGTTAGCAGACGGATGGGCTGGATAAGGGCTGAATGTTTAATGTATTCTTGTAATCACATTGGGCTTATGAGGGATGAGTATATTGCAGCGTACAACATTTCACCTGTACAGAAATACAGTTTTATTTTCTCTCCAATTCTTCACTTTCTTAATATATAACTCTCTCTCTCTCTCTCTCTCTCTCTCTCTCTCTCTCTCTCTCTCTCTCTCTCTCTCTCTCTCTCTCTCTCTCTCTCTCTCTCTCTCTCTCTCTCTCTCTCTCTCTCTCTCTCTCTCTCTCTCTCTCTCTCTCTCTCTCTTCAGGGTTCTCGCTCTCTCTCCCCCACTTTTAACAGGGCAGTCCCTCACTATCTCTCTCATGTTTTCTGATCTCCCTCTCTCTCTTAACATTTTCAAGGCTCTCTCTCGTCTCCCCTTATTTCCTACCGTTTTCAGATTCTCTCTCTCTCTCTCTCTCTCTCTCTCTCTCTCTCTCTCTCTCTCTCTCTCTCTCTCTCTCTCTCTCTCTCTCTCTCTCTCTCTCTCTCTCTCTCTCTCTCTCTCTCTCTCTCTCTCTCTCTCTCTCTCTCTCTCTCTCTCTCCTCCCCCCTTACCGTTTTCAGGGCTCTCTCTATGTCAATGCCCTGGCTCCAGGGCACCGCAGGGTTGGCCAGGCAGTCCCCGGCGCTGCCGCGGCGAGACACGTCCACGCGCTGCCGTCGCAGGTAACGGAAGGCCTCGGCGATCACCAGGATGGCATCATGGGTCAGGGCAGACGTGTACTGCGGATAAAAACAAAGAGGAAATTATGACCCATCCCCCCAAACAGCTCTACTGAGTCACGGGTTAACTGAGTGAAGTTATTCAGGTGTTGGAACACATCTTCAGCAGCGCACAAATGAGTCGTTTAGCACATGTGTCAAACCGCGCAACAATCTGTAAAGTGTCAGGCTGTGCTAATTAAATTCGTTCATTTTGGTCAATCCCGCTGCACGATGGGAATTTGGAAAACAGGGAAATGGATGAAGGTACAGAGGAAAGTCAGCGGGTTGGCAATGGGGTGAGTGGATTCAAAGCTCGGTAAATATTGTTGTGCAACAATGGTCGATGTAATAACTTACAATTTTTCCTTCTGGGGTAACACATGACAAGGTAAATGTGTTTTTTTTCAGAAAAGTAGGACTATGTTGCAATATTTAATTGATCAAAGGTATAGCCACAATACATGCCATTTTAACTTGTTATGAATGTTTGGGGAAAATGTTTAGGAAAATGTGTTTATTAAACCTAACAAATCGGGTTAATACCATACAATATGTATTTTTGTAAGAGTCTGATTTTAAAGAGTTTTGAAGTTTTAAGTCTGGTGATTACCCTGCATACTGACAAACTTACCTTTCCAACAAACTTAACAAACTTGACCTTTTCAGCCAGTATAGCCCCAGCTGTTTGTTAACCACCACACCATGACAAATCTAATCAAATGCCATTCTAAATCAATTTCTTCCTTGGTCATTGTTTAATTAGATGTAAATTGAGGCTGAGGTATAACCTCGCTTTGGACTCCCTATCAATATATTGATTACTCTTGCGGGGAAGGGAAAGCCAAGAGGGGGACAAGAACAAAAGGGAAGGAAGAGATGAAGAGGCAATGGGGTAGGAAGTGTATGAGAGGAAGAGTTGAAAAGACAGCGAGAGACAGAGAGAGAGAGAGATAGAGAGCGAGAGAGAGCGAGAGAGAGTGTTTGAAGTCTAGAAGAAAACCAATGCTGGCGCTAGACGCGCAGGCATGCTAGCTCTCCCGGCTACCTTCAGAGGCGTGCTGCTGGCTTCTGGGAATTCTCTTTCATCCAGGCGATCCCAGCGTTGCATAAACTGCTGCACAATTGGGTTCTCAGGGTTGATGATCTGGAATCCAGAGATGTTGGCGCCACCAGCAAAGACTTTGTCCAAGCTCACGTTGGAAAACCCCTGAGATCACACGGGAACAAAGTTTAATTCGTATTCATATACATTGTATTTATATGTATATTTAAAAAATAAAACAAATGGTTGCACAATTGTTATAAACTATGGGGACCCATTGGATATATAACTATATCTTTAAAATGATGTGTATAGCTATATATATCAGATCAGATTTAATTGAAAGATGTATTAAGGCAGTATGGGATCTGTTTGGGGAAAATCCATGGCCGTTTTTGCAGAAAAAAATAATATTTAATATAATCAGTACTCATTTTTTTCTGATATAATTTGTTTTCACAATTGTGGAAGCGTTACAAGTTCGTACAAACATTAAAACCTCATCTTGAAAAAAACACATATTATAATTAAGTTATGGTTTTATCGGAATAAGAACGTCATGCGTCTGTTAACATGTTGAGAGGAAATCTTTGTGTCAACAAGTTCAGTGATAAACAACTGTGACTGTATTTATATAAGCATGGCAGGTCGTGTAAACCAGATGTTTGTTTTATTTTGTAAAAAGGTTGAATTGCTTTCAATCCAAATCTGCCCTTTCCCACAGAGGGAGATTAAAGATATTGAATGTTTACGACGATAGCAACCATCATTTCCTTCATGCTAAGGTTGATCTGATCTTAAATACATTCCTTTTTTAACTTTGCCTTTATTTTCTTTCATTTTACTTTTTTTTCTTTTACTTATCTATTATTTTATTGTATTGCATGACAATGTTTCTATGAGAAGCACTTTGAGTCTGCCTCGTGTATGAAACATACTTTATAAATAAAGTTGCCCTTCCTTGCCTAAGGTCATGTCAGTGTGGTGACAGGACCTAGGGTTATTGTGGTTAAATTGGTGGCTTTAAAATAAAGCATCTACAAAGCCTAAGAATTTGTTTTGTAGACTGCAGTGTTACAATTAAAGCCAGCCATGGGAACAGCAGAGAGAAGAGTGGTGGCCCCCACATTTAAGTTGCAACGTGAACGATAATTCGTTTAAAAAATCTGAAAATAAACTAAAGCCATCAACAGAGTGTGAACATCTAACAGGTTTGATGTAATTACAAAGATTTCTATGTATTATGTTACTGAGATATTTACTTAAAGGTACAGTGTCTAGAACTTAAAGGCATCTAGAAGAACTGACTTGGCAGGAATCTAATATAATATTCATAAGTATGTTTAAATTAGTGTATAATCTCGTGAAAATATGAATAGTTATTGATACCTAGAGGGAAAAAATGTGTTTGAGGCTTAAAGCTGTAGGAAGGAGGGGGTGTGTTATCCCAATGGCTCCCACCCATTTCTGATTATCTTTTATTACCGTCGCTGTGTAGGAGTGTTATAATGAGCGTTGTTGTACATGAAATGTGCCGACAATCATAACCATAAGGGTCCTAGAAGTCTAATACTTTCCCAGACGTGGACATCAAATGCTGCACAGACGGATTTGCATACATCCACATACTGTACATCATGGCGTCATACTCTATGTGCCGTAGAAGCTTAACCCTCTCTCAGACGCAAAAAATAAACTTCATACATTTTTATAGATCCTTGATTGGTTTTGAGGACATATTTATTTAGGAGGAAGTTGGTATCAAAAACAAAGTTGTGATACTACTGCACCGTCATAGCTTATTAAGGTAACTCGTTGTATATTTTAACTGAAAGTGTTAATAGGATTGTTAAGTTTGCACTGGTCAGAAAAGTTAATTTGATTTATCTGTCTGGTTTTATGCTGCCCCCATTACTACTGTAATAATAACTACATTATCGTCAAATACAAAAATTGCAAGAACACAAACACATTTAGACGCCAAATATATGTTGGTTCGTGTAGCTGGCAGAGGAGTATATAGTGGTACATTAATCCCATCATGAGAAACATTAAGGCGGGGATTTCGACCCCAATGCCGCGTGATCACTGGACAGTTACTCACAAGATTGGCCAGAATGTAGTGGTAGCCACGGCTGTTCTTCCCCAGGGCCACAACCTGTGGGAGGGAAGATCAATACAGCAAGTCAACCATGAGATGAGATCCAAAGACACAGGCCCGGCACAGTAATCATTGTAAATGTGCAAACTTGGCTGGCAGCATTAGAGAGCAGCCACTGAAGTTGAAAACGGATCGCGGCCGTTCTCCGATGGAGCTAGCTCAAGAGGCTGAACAATTAGGGAGAAGCATTAATGAGGGAGGAGCCGTTAACGATGAGGGAGCGTCCTGTAATGACCTGTAACGTTTCCCCCTCGCTGTGGAGTGCTCCGCCGCGGTTCACGGCAAAGCTCAAGGATTGGAGAAAAACACATAAGAGGAAGATATTTTCAAAAGGTGTTTACGATGAGATGTGCGCCGTCTGCCACTGCTTTTGAAACTCTCACACCTTCCCAACATAACAGCATGTATGGCCCACGCAGCACGGCTGAAAATAGCACGAAAAGGCTCTAAGACTTTGCATCTCTCCCGGCTAACAATATGGTTTTTCGTTTCCTTTTTGTTCTTCCTGCTCTTTTTCTTGTTCCGGTCAAAATGAGGGCGGACGACAAGTTGCCCGGGCGAACTCTGGAACATTATATCAATATGGATTGGTCACGATCCCGTGGTGCCCCAC
Organism: Melanogrammus aeglefinus; assembly: GCA_900291075.1. NCBI lineage: Eukaryota > Metazoa > Chordata > Actinopteri > Gadiformes > Gadidae > Melanogrammus > Melanogrammus aeglefinus. Next base: position 22,849 of record OLKM01003259.1, on the reverse strand, counting down.
ACATAAACTGGACATGGCTTTCCACAAGGGGGCTCATAATAGTGTTCTGTTATGGAGCATTACTGACGTCTGTTAGCGGAATGGGATCGAATGCTGGGGGCTCGCCATGTGCAGCCTGACCAGCGTACGTGTGTGTGTGTGTGTGTGTGTGTGTGTGTGTGTGTGTGTGTGTGTGTGTGTGTGTGTGTGTGTGTGTGTGTGTGTGTGTGTGTGTGTGTGTGTGTGTGTGTGTGTGTGTGTGTGTGTGTGTGTGTGTGTTTTCCAGCCTGTGTTCTACAAACATGGCAGGGAAAGCAGTGTTGTGGGGGGAAATCAGTATGTTTGCCCGACTCTGTTCTGGCGCGGACTTTGTCAAAACAACAAACAGTCAGACAGTGTGTGGACACGTTTGTGCCTGCATGTTACTGAGGGAATGGGTGCAGGGGGGTTAGGGTGGTGTCTGTGTTGTAATTGTTGTGCAATTACCTATTTGTTTTTGTGGACCATTAGCCACGTTGCCGATTCAACCCAGTATATAGATTGTTGCAAGGGGGAAACATTAGCAGGGTTGAAGGGGTTGAAGGGTTGGGGAGACTATAGGTGGCCTTTCGGATCTGAAAACACTCTTGATGAGGTACCGCCCTAACTCTATGGTTTTTATTGAGTCGCCTGACAAACGTACAGAAATGAACAACGGCGTTCACACAGGTAGGTACAGGTTATAATGAAAAAGTGGATTGTTAAGGTCACACAAATTTTTTTTTTGCATTAAAGCGCTGCTAAACTTTTGTTGTCAACTTGTCAATCCCCCAAAAATGACAGATTTCCTTGTTAATTATGATTTATTTGATGAGTTGAGCATGGATGAGTAGTGGAAAGATTTTTCATTGGGCATAACAACGCCCACCAGCTGTGCTCAATCACTGTAAACCAAGTCCTCTCGTGGCATATTCCTTGATTAGAAACCCGACGGGCAAATGGTTCACACACAGGCCAAATGAAGATAACAAATGAAAAAAAAAGAAAAAGCAACCATACTTGAAGGCATAACATATAAGGAACTGAATTAAGCATAAGTGTGAGCGTGCGATCAGATCATTTCATACCATTCATTATAAGTATTCACAGAGGGGGAGTGAGGGAAAATGCATTGTGAATAACTGCTTGTTAAACCACTCGACACACAGAATCACAGGTCTGGCGGTGGATGGAGTGGAATGATGTGTCTGCATTGGTGTTGTTATCTGTGTGGGCGGTGCCGGTTTAGAGACGGCCAGCAGGTAGGAGACAGTACTGGGCATGGGCAGGGTCCGTCCCAGCCAGAGAGAGACCCCGTCGTCCAATCCCCCTCACAAGGGACACAACAGCCTCACGGATCAACTGAAGCCATTTTTTTTCCTCCCTTTTGTCAACCTGCGAATGGGGGAACCGCCATGCGTTTCACAAAAGAAGGCGCACAAGGGAGCACAAAACAACTCCACCCTCGTCTGTCAATGCCATTAACTGCTTCCACCTCCCGTCTCTTTGTTAAGTGAAAAAAGAGAGTTTGGGAGGTTCAGGATTTATTTAAAAAGAAGAGACTTTGGGTTTGGACCAAAATGTCCACAGTCTACCTGTAGGCGTTCTCTGAGCTTAACACCATTACTGGTTCATTAAAAAGTCATGTACCTAAAAATTTATCGTGGGATAAACGCCTGGGCTAAATTAAGAAATTAGACCAGAACTGTAAATAGGATTCAAATCCGAAGTGTGCAAATGGAAGGCGGGGGGTTTAAACATCAATCTTTTCCCAGTCCATGGCTGCAGGTGGAACTATAGTTCCTCTCTCCTCTTTTGCTCCTGTTTGTCATTAGACCTTCCTTGACATTTGCTGCTCTGCTGTATTCCCCCAAGGCCGTGCAATTTTTTTTTTTTTTATTGCACTCTCTTCGTCCCCGTCCACGCCAACCTCTTGCTCTGAGAGATCCGGGCGAACACCGAGTCCAGCTCCGTGAGTGTGTGATCACGAGGCCGCAGCCGGCCGGTCCACCGACACAGTGCAACCTTGGGCCGGGGCACAGCGTGTTCATAATGACACAGAGCAACACCTCACCTCGGGCCAGAGCGTACCTTTTTAGGGGGGGGGATAATTAGGCGGAGCTCGGTGCCCGGCTCCCATCGAGTGGAACACATTTCAATATCACACCGGCGTTCACCGAGAGGCTCCTCGCTGCCTCCCCTCCCCCACGGCCAAAGAAGCAGGTAGCAAGCGCCACCTCTCGCAGCAGCACGGCTTTAATCTAATTTCCTTTGAAATTGGTTTAAATGCACCCCCCCCTCCAGCCGTCACCCAACACATAACAACCACTCTTTATCTAATCATATTATAAGAGTAATGGCCGCCATAAAGGTGGTCAAAATCAGCTGAATCGGATTATAGTGTCTTTGTTATATGAATACTAGGTGTAATACTAGCATTACCACTAGTAATACTGCACTTCTAATGACACTGCTATTGGCTGCTATACTGTAGTACGACTAATAATATGCATAATGGTAACCATAACAATAATTATAGCATATCAACCACTTTGCTATTTCTATGTCCAATGCTAATGATAACATACTACGATACTATTGATACCATTACATGTAATATTGGTGACTTGTACATTAGAGTATTACAAGCATAGTTGTTCATATTAAGAACCCTAACTAAGTTAAAGTGAAAATGCCTTTCAGGTTATTTTCATCAAATGTAAATGTATGTATGCACACACACACACACACACACACACACACACACACACACACACACACACACACACACACACACACACACACACACACACACACACACACACACACACACACACACACACACACACACACACACACACGTGTGTAATCTAACTTTGCCTGTCCTGTTTAACCCTCACACACATTGATCCCAGTGTTTCCACTACGATTCTTTCCATTAGCGGTGCTGAGGTTTGTGTGAGGTGCACTATGCTGATGTGCGTGTGCAGGTTGCTGATGCGCACGTGCACATTACTGACGTCCACTGGTGCATAAAGCTTTCGATGTAGCCATTGATTCCAGTAGGGCTCTGATGTATTCCAACAGAAATGGTCTCATACAATAGTAAAACCAAACATTTTAACAATAAATTGAATGCAACATTGTTTTGCCATTAATGTTGTTGTACAAATAGACTTTTAAGTCTGCGGTTTGCAGCCATCCCAGCGTCTGGGTTTTATAATACTGTTGCTTGCTTTTTACACAATTAAAAATCTAGGCTACTTTCAATAACTTCCCTTTACTTGTTATGTTACTTTTTCTCTTTATCCTTCCTACATTAAGTCCCAACCCAATACTAGGAGAGATTATGCCACCTACAATATCAACCTTTGTGTTTTATTCTTTATTATTCTTTTCTTCTATATCTGAACACTATTCTGCTCTCAGTATTTTTCCCCAATACATTTCCAAAGACAATAAAAACAATGTAACAACCGGGGGGGGGGTACAGTGGGGCGCATCTAAGATATCAATAGTTTTTTTAATTCAACTAATAGCATTTCGGGCACCCAAAATTATTTGTAATAAGAATATTTCTAAATGTATGAATATAGCTTTCAGCTTTTTGGTGTTGCTGACTGCAGTGGCGCTGGTAACCCAGCAGGGGCGCTGTACCACTGCTGGATACATGTAAGGGAAACAAATGGATCCCCAAAGCTCGCTCTGCGGGACCTTTAATTCTGCTGCTGCAGCCGAAAAACAGGGCTTCCATTCAGGACCGGAGCTTTCCTGTGAGGGCTGATGGAAATAGACAGAGCGATCTTGACCTCTCCCAGAGACCGCCCCTTGGAAGGAGCACACAAGCCTTGCCATGGCAGAAAGAGAGCCACGAACGAAAAACATCAGCCGCACATGAACCGACTGATAGTTCGATAAACACCAAGATCGCTGTCCTCACCCAGCGCCTGACCTTTTCTCCGGTGCTGTGTTGAGGGGTGGTGTGATGGGAGTATGACGGCAAGCAGAGGCTCAGGGGAGAGAGGGGTGGAATGGAAACTGAGACGCTCCCATGAGTTTAGAAAAATCCTCAATTTATCCATTATTAACAAAGACAAGCAAACAATGATGCAATTATTGCCATACTAACCCTGCATCGTGAAAATGCATATCTGGAAAAACTCACTGCATCTAACCATTCAGGAGGAATACAAATATTATTTTGCGTGCCGCAAGGATACCAGTTGTAAGCAATAGAAAATTAAAAGGCTATTACTTGGAATTATGTTTCTGAGTGATGGATTTTCTGTGTTACTTTTCACTAAACACTAATTGATAAACGGTACAATAATAACGTAGCGTCAGGCCTTCTTGAATACCACAAGTGCTGGTGTCAGTGTACACGTCCAGATTCCTCCAATGGTTGTGTGGAGGCTGTTTTCTGGGAAAGCATAATGCTCCCACCATCTTAAGTTGCAAGTTCTTAAAATACACTAAGTGGTTATATGGAGGTGGGTCTGTACTGTGTATGGGCTTTCAAACGAGTAGGTGCAGGAGAAGGGAGAGCGTGACACCAGTGTGCAGTAATAGTATAGTATGGGATTTCAAATATTACTGTGTTTTTATTTTTTTACTTTGCACCCACATACCCACACAACAATCTGTGGGTGATCTCCCGAACGACATTCAACGACTCTCCCTTCTCCTCCACACTCACTTTCATTGTCCAAAATCACAAGAGCATTTCAAACTAAGTGCAGCGATACTGTTTAATAATGACCCTCCTCCTGGCTGTTCGATGCGTGGTGAATGTGTCTCAAAAGTAGAAGTGCATTAGTCTAAAATGAAAAGGCTTTTCCACCGGCAGCCTTCATACCACTGCTTTAATGTTTCATGCAAAAAGCCAACGCACACAGTATGCCTTTGCACATCCTCCCATGCATAGCAGGACGGAGGAAACGACTGAAAGGCAATCAAGCCGGTAGTCATCGCTGTAAGGTAATTAAACGCGTTGCTACACAGTAATTAACCAGACGGGAATTTGACCTCACAGAGATCAATACATTTGAGGTATGTGTTGTTGCCAAATATGTTGAGAATAATTATTTCCTGCAGAATTATAAAAACATACGCCCATCCAAAACCTTTATTTTTTTTAACATACCTTGAAATATATATTTATACGATTTCATACAACAATCTTGAGCCCGATGGTGAAACTGATGCGTCTCCTTCCATCGGAGAAGCAGTCAGAGGGGTCACATTCTCTTTAATGGTAGCGCTATAATCTGCATTAATTCTGTAATTGCGGAGAGCAAATGGGCCCCTTTAATGGTCGGGTGTCAGAGGTTTGAATGGTCGCCATATCTAGGGGTTTCTATATAAAGAGGATAAAGGCTCTAGCCACTGTCTCCCCCCCCCCCCTTCACCTCACCTAGCCTGGGGACAATAAGCGAATGCCTGGATGAGCATCACTTTTCCTATCCTCAGTGAGTTTCTTTCTCGCTCTCCCTCTCTATTGCGCCCCTACCTTTATCTTAATTAAGGCAAGGAACCGAGGAGGCTTTGTAATCTCTGATGAAACATTTCTTCTGCAAAAAAGTGCTGAAACTTGGTCATCATTTTTTTTGGGATAGGTGCAGTATTGTACGTGTGAGTGTGATTCATTTTGGTATATGTTTTTTCTGTTAGCTATCTGATACCTTTTGTCCCTCTATCTTTCCTCTATCTCCTATTGGGAGATGTGTATTCTCCTCATTACCATAGCAAACATAAAAGATTTATTTTGGTGAAAAGACCCAGGTAAATTTATTATACCATGTACACAATAAAACTTACAAAGCATAAAGGAAAACTTCGGGAGTGTCAAACCTGGACCCTATTTTCTGATAATTTGGGTCTAAGGGACTAATGTGGAAAAAAACAATATTTGAAATAAAGCATTGAGAGAGAACACTACAGCAATAATCCCCAAAACGCTCTGCAATTTAATCCTATTCACGCCCCATAGGATGTCCTTTAATATGACGTGTTAAGCCACTGAAAGGCTCGGATACTATTCTAACATTATGCAAAGGATCCCTACAGAAAATTTTAAATGGTTTCTTTACCTTTTGCTTGACCAAGTCTGTTTGATATTGTGTCCAACCAAGACTCACTCAAGCAGAAGTCTTGCTTTGAAATCTCTATGTTGCATTGTTGCACGATATTTACTTATTGTCATCGCAATTTCCACCCAAATCTTTCAGACAACAATAAATAATGCTATCTGTAGTCCAACATAATATACTCTCTCCTCTCCAGCACTCAATCATGTTTCAACCGTTCTCTTCCTGCAACAACAATTTAAAGGTTGGGTATGGAATTCTCTTTTTTGGCCATTTTTGCAAAATTACTTGAAATCCTTATCATAACCCACTTACAGCCACTGAGTTAGAAGTACTGACATGAAAATTGACGTGAACGGGCAGGGCTCGAAAAACTCCAGCCAATGATTTCCAGACCCTGCGAGTGGCATTGGACAGTAAGTACGTCAATCAAACGGTCATACTGCACTCCCCCTCCCGCTCCCCGCGTGTGACCCCTTCGTGCACGTACTCAAAGCTTGTGATCCAGAGCAAGCTTCTGTTTGTTGTTATCCTGCTGTAGCTACTGGAGTTAACTAACTAGCTAATGGCTCGCTCTCGCGCATCTGTGTTCGCTCGTGCATGATTGCGCGTCCATGTACTTGGAATGGGTGGAGTCAGAGTCATCGTTGAAGGAGAGGGGGTAGGACCATTTGAGTTGTGTATTTTCAAAAACTGCTGGCGAATCGCAAATCCCATACCCAACCTTTAACTCTTCTCATTGAGTGCGACTTGATTGGACACAATAACAAACAGATTATCATCAAGCGAAGGGTAAAGACATTTTTTTTGGAATAATAATGTTAGTATACTGTCTGAGCCTGTGAGTGGCAAAATCAAGCACTTTTAAACACAAAGGGACAATGTGTACAATCTGTCCAACGGGACATACATGCCTTAAGGTACTCCATTGCAGCCAGTTGAACGCGTTTACCGTTCTTGCTTAATACTGGACCAATTTTCTAAATTGTAGTATACGTTATTCCAAACAAGATCAGAAAATAGGGTCCATAATGAAAAACCCTGAAGTTCAACTTTAAATAAAGAGCGCCAACACTATCAACATCTCCCTCTCCCAGAGTAAACACAACCGCCCTTCCATACCAGACTAGAATAACATTCAAAACTATTTCTCCAATGCACCACTCGATTCTTCATTCTTCTCCTCCTCTCGCTCCCTTCTCTGCTCCCTCCCCAGTGACTAGAACTCATCGCTCTGTGAGTGAGGAGAGAGTCTTTTCAGGGTTTGCCGTTTCTTTGAACAGCTTGTGTGCCCAGGGCCTGTCCCAGACGCCATTCATTCCCGTCTGCCTCCGTTCTTTACGTCAGAAGATGAGCAGGTTGTTGGCTGCGAGCAGACTCACAGCACAGAAAGCCCCTCAGGGAACGCAGCCAGGACCAGAAAGCATAAAGGCGAGCACAGCAATCACTACCACCACAGCAGATATGTGGCAATATGTGCAATCTTATCGATGAAGCCGATTAGACAGTATATGCAGAGATGAGATCTCACAGAACCTCATGCACGCACGCATGCACGCACGCACACACGCACGCACACACACACGCACGCACGCACGCACGCACGCACACAAACACTCAAACACACACAAACGCATGTTGGTGAGGCAGGCGCAATGCATAGCAAGTAAAATGAAAAAAATAAAATAACAAAAGAGCCCCAGAATTATACAGCATGTACAGAAGGAGAATAAATATGCGATGTGCCACATATAATTATCATAAACACATTTCTCTTCAAATGTAGGATACCACATATATCCGTACCATGGGAAGCTGTCGTATCCTGCTGTGATGAAAAAGACTCATGTGGGTGTATTTCAGAAAGCTCAATGGTCAGATATACGTATGTTAAAGTAATGTTTAAGCCATTGGCTGAATGTGTCTGCATGATGAAACAAATGGAACAGGATAAACGTCCAGATGGTCGTTAAGGCACCCAAAAATAATCCTTCCCCCTCTTTTAAGATCCTCAAAGGTGTGTTTACAACCTTATCTTACTCTCAGAAAATAATGCATCGTGCTTAGTATAGCCATATAATCCCTATGATGCTTCTGTTATGTATGCCATACCATTGCAGTACGCCTGATGGCGCTATAACAATGCTTGCTATGTACTCCCCTAAGTTATCTAGGTAAAGTAAAGTTCAAATGGAATAATGTTGTCATGCATTGTAATTACTCTGCAATCAAGTTAATGGATCTAACTGTGATATAAGATAACTAACATAAAATAAATCTGTGACAATGTTATTGTTTGGTGTTCAAGTCATGCTTTCAAACTTCATGTCGGTCTGTGTTTTTACAAGAAAATAACCTTATTATGAGTAAGCAAAGATTTATTTTGGCTAGCTCGTGCAACAATGTTGGCCCCCATATTGATACTCAGGTTGAAAATGTTGGGAAATGGGAAATCTATGAAATGGTTTGAACACTTTCTCAATGCTAATGACAAAAGAAAAGCAGGTGGAGTGAAATGGCTACTTCAACATATGGCTTGTATAGTATCACACCGGCAAACCCAGTGGATTTATCCTTCAACAGATAGTGGAACTGAAGGGGACATTTTCCCTCAAGCCTATCGTCATCCGGGATTCCACTTCCATAAGAGAAACCAGGAAGGAGGGAAATCTGTTAGTGCATTGACGTGCTGGAATAGTTATCCGAAAGCTGTGATCTCACGGCAGCATGGAAGAAGCCCTAACTAAGTGACAGGTTTATCTATGGATCGGTGAAAGCGTCAGCCACATTGAAAAAGTGAGAAAAGTGTATTGCGTAGTATAGTGCTTGTGCATCGCAACGTAACATCGCAATGACTGCCCTCATTTTGGAAGCAGAGGAGAATTTGAATGTTATGTTATGTTGGTGGTTACATTTTTGGGTTATTTTTTGGTAATTAATCATGAAATTATTTGTCATTTTGGAGGAACTGCAACAGCACATCTCATGAGAGACGTGGCAAAACAATGTTTGTCAGAAAACGAAGATTCAGATACATTAAGTCCACCTAACCTAAAATAGAATGACATGTCATGAAAAAAAAATTAAACACAGGTGCAGCTGCATCATTGATCTCAGTGGTAAAATATAACAAAATGTTCAAGCATCTGCAATAAATATAAGCACAGAAACGTACAAACACCCCTAATTATCCCATAGGACATAGGACATTTCAGTAACAAATAGTTTCAGATCCCGCTCTTTTCCAACGAGCCATGGATGAGGTTTGGCAAGGAATCCCAAACATTAACTATTACCTTGAAGACATCATGATGACAGAGCAAAGTGATGAAGAACATGATGCCAAGGGGCTACACAGGACACCAGAGAAAGGACAAACAATTGCTGAAGCCCTTGCTTCAAGCAACTCGAGCAAGCTTCTTACATTACTCTGCACGACCAATAACTACGGGGGATTCATTCCCAGTCTAGCGTCGATCCCCAACCCCATGAACACACTCCTGTGTCAAGGTAGGAAACGGGAGCAGTGAATGTTAATCAGCCCTTTTAAAGAGCCAAGGAACAGCTGCTGATACAGAACATACTCACTCATTCTGATGCAGAGCTAGGCGTGTGACTGCCGTTCAACACATCGCCGTACGTTTTTCCATGAGAAAACCATTGCCTCCAGAAGACTCAGTAAGGCTAAGCAGAACTATGCTCAGATCAAGCAGGCAGCATTAACCATTATCTTCGGAATCGGGAAGTTCTTCAAGGACCTAAATGGAAGGTATTTCACGTTACCGAATTGATCACTGACTGCTAACGACCATCCTCATTCCAGATTAACGAGTATCACTGGCTGTGGCATGGTTGCAGCTTTGAGCCTCGCTGTTGTCATGTCATGACTACCCTATAGACTACAAGAACGGTGCCTCCATGGCAATGCAGACAGGCTTTCCCATTTGCAACTTCCTTTGATGCACAAGACAAAAAGGACGTTGTGAAAGGCTAAAGGAGATCTAGAAGCTTACCTGACCAGGCACAACGTGCTGACAATACAGAAAGGATGCTTAATATGGGGCCTCTGCTTTGTCGTTTCTCCAAATCTTCCTCCACAAGTTCTGTCAGAACTGCAGACATAACACCCTGGAGGTATCAGGAATAAAGCCTTGGCTCTGAGTTATGTCTGGCGGCCAGGAATTGACTCTGAAATCAAAAACAAAATCTGCCAAGCCTGCCAGCGAATCCAGAGCATAGCCGTGCACCACTTCAACCCCCAGGTGTGGCCAACCAGTCCATTGGAGAGGAAGCTCAGCAAGATCATAGAGGTTCTGAGAGGCCTGCTCATCAGGTACCACAGGTTCTTGTGAGTGACAATGAACCACAGTTCACATCAGGAGAACTGTCTGCGTTCCTCAAGTAGAATGAAGTAAAGCACAACTGCTCTGCTCCTTACCAAACGAGCTACTCACGGGATTAGCTGGATGTTTTCTGAAGACAGTTTCTACTGCACTGCTCGAGATGACACTCCCCGCTCGTCAACGAAAGAGTCCCCTTCCATCCAATTTCTCAAACACAAAATTAGGTCCTGCCCTGACCCTGCAAACCATGTGCGTCTCAAACCAAGAGGCAGCCCCCCAAGTGTGTGAAGGTATGAGCGATCCAATACCGGGGAGTGAGATGCAATGCAGAGAATACCTGAAGGGGGAAAGGCGGACTACTGGAGTCAAAAACAGAACCAGTTTCTTACAGGAGATGTGCACAGATGTGCCCGTGTACACATGGACAATTTCAGGACGAAAGTGACAATGTTGCAGCCAAGTGCGTGGAAAGGTATCAGGCTAAGTTCTAAGTATAAATATGATAGAATGAACTGAACAGTTGTTATTTGTCATTAGAAAGGTTGAGAGAAAAATAATATAGAGACTATATAATATAAGAATGTATTTCTTTATTTAGATGACTGTAAAAAGTGTTAAGAAAAGTCACCTTACTTTAAAATGTGTTGAACGGGTTTAATGATTGTTGACAAGAATATTTAGTCAGGAAGATTATTATGTAAGTTCCCTAAGTAAAGCAGAGTAAAAAGGGAATAATGGTTTCCGGTGCGTCAAAATGACTCGGCTCTCAAGTGAACGGATATTATCATCTTATAAGAGTACAAACATAACGGTTTCATTGCTGGATGGTGTATTTTGATATTAAAAAAAATAATAATTTGAAGAAGCTGTTTAAGAACAATAAAAAAAAGACTATCCAATTTTAATGAAACTAAAATGCAAACAGTGAAGCAGAATAAGCATCTCCCATTCGGACCAATGCAAAGCCATTTAAAAATTTCAAAGAATGAGCAGTGAGTCCACACTACTCTCCCTCTTTTGTGGGGAAACAAATGCAGGAAAATCTGGGGGCTGAATATAATGGCTCAGCAATCTCCACATTCCGGATAAGTCACCGTTCCATGGACTCTTTCTCGCTCCCTCTCATAGTGGGATTACTCATACTCCAAATCATAAAACTAAAGCCACCAAGCTGATTACCATTCCCTTCCCCCTCCCACCTCCCCAGCCCCGCCAAATCCTCCCCAATAATCAGCTTCCCGGATCTGAACCGCGTCACGAATCCCTCCCTCCCCCCCTCGACAGGCAGCGACCTTGATGGACGGAAGCGTGGAAGTTTGCGGAAATCGCAATACGCCGCCAACACCAAACTTCTGTGACTGACATGACAGTCTGTCTTGAAAGTCTGACTGAAGGAAAATAATCGTCTCGGCCCTCTGGGAGACATGAGCTCATATCTCTGAACAAAGCTGTGGTCAACGGGGCTGTCTGGGAACGCAGCGTGAAGGAACACGACAACACGTTTACATTCATCTAAGTGAGGACACTCACCTGCTGCTATAGAGCTTGACGCTTGTGTGTGTGTGTGTGTGTGTGTGTGTGTGTGTGTGTGTGTGTGTGTGTGTGTGTGTGTGTGTGTGTGTGTGTGTGTGTGTGTGTGTGTGTGTGTGTGTGTGTGTGTGTGTGTGTGTGTGTGTGTGTGTGTGTGTGTGTGTGTGTGTGTGTGTGTGTGTGTGTGTGTGCGTGCATGCGTGTGTGTTTGTGTGTCTGTGTGTGGGAGAACGTGTGTGTGTGTGTGTGTGTGTATGTGTGTGTACATGGGAAGACGTGTTTGTGTGTGTGGGTGTGTGTGTGTGGGTGTGTGTCTGTCAGTTGGTGTCTGTGTTTTGTATTGATGATGGCCTTGGAGGTGGTAGGGCGAGTGGTGTGGGGGTGGTGGTGGTGGTAGTGGTGGTGGTGGTCAATATAATGGCACACTCTCATCAGGGGGTGGACGCAGAGTCGAGTGTGGCCGCTCGACTGAGTCTGAGAGGCGATGACTCAGGGCTATTGGCAGACGAAGCCAAATTATGTCAATTAGCTTCCGGAGAGACGATCCCACGCTGAGAATGCCCCTGGACAAAAGTTTAAAACTGTGTGGCGCTGACTGCTTCATAGGTGGCTGTAATGAGGGTGTTTTGGTGGTGTCTGCCTTTCCAGGAACTTGCAGAGAGGAGGGATCGATGCTGACAATGATGAGTATTATGATGAATAAAGCAACAGAAATCAATCGGCGGAGAAGAATCCAAAGTAACACCATCATGCTTATTATCCATTGGATAAAAATATCAGCCATTGTAACACGCGGATTTGTAAGGCATATTGTCAGCGTGATGTTAGGAGCCTGTTCTTGCTGTGAACTGAAAAGAAACACAATTGATTTCTGACTGAGGGGCGGACGTGTGCGGCGGAGAATTAACCAGCCATCCGCACACATTAACAGTAAACGATGACATTGGGATCCAATGAAAACCCTTGAAAGCCTGTGTAGCTATAGCATGTCGTTGGGGGCACAAAGTGAGGGGGAGGCGACTATCTAAATGAATATTAACAAGCAGAATCCAACACGGGTGGAAAGCGAGAGATAGCACATCGCTGAGGGGCACGTACAATGCTGTGGGACTGAGAGGACAAGAAGATGCATGGTGAAATAAGACTAATTTGTTCAGGCTAGTTGTGTTTCTTCTTTGAGGACTAGTAGATCTCTGCTTTCCTCTTCATGGGGAGGACATTGGTGTTCGAAAGGGAAAATAATGGCATCATCAAGAGTCCCTCTCTGGCCCTCCCTCTTGCTCTCTCTCAAAATGGTCGCTTACGGCAAGGTTGTTCAGTGTCAGGCATCTTGGTTTACGTCAAAGTTGACATAGCATGTCCGAAAACGGGAAAATGTGTTCTTTGTTAGACCACCAAAAAAGCACACAATACAAATACTGAGGATAGGCTCTGCTAGATACGCACCAAAAATGTATTTGAAGCATTATTTTGGGAAATACATTATGATGACTCAACACAATTTGCTATATTACAATGCAAACAGAACTCATGCTCTCATTATTATTCCAATAATAAAAATAAAAAAACAACGTAAACACATAAATTGTGTCTTTCTGTCATCAGTTGCATAAGGTGAAATATCATGTTTAATCACACTGCGCCCGAGTAAAGAGTCTATGCTGCTAATATATAGTATGTGGTTTACGGAGTCCATCCACCAGACCCACAGCATTAAACCACCCCCTCCAACCCCCCCGGCACACCCTAGATCAAAGCCTCACCTGCTCCAAAATGGTGTTGATGCGTCCCACCTCGCAGTCGATCACAAAGCGCTTCTCCTGCCTGCGATCCATCTCTTCGATGATGCGCCGGAACTCGCCGGCGTCGGTGCTCGCACTGACGGAGCGGGCCGTCACCTGCCAGTTGTTGGCCACCGCCGCCTCCATGATGGCCTGGAGGATGGAGAACCCTGCAGAGATGAAAAGACACCCACGAGGTGTGTGTGTGTGTCAGTGTGTGTGTGTATGTGTGTGTGTCAGTGTGTGTGTGGGCGGTTGGGTGGTTATGTTTGTGTGAATTTGTGTGTGTGTTTGGGTGGATGTGTGTTAATGTGTGTGTGTGTGTGTGTGTGTGTGTGTGTGTGTGTGTGTGTGTGTGTGTGTGTGTGTGTGTGTGTGTGTGTGTGTGTGTGGTGTGTGTGTGTGTGTGTGTGTGTGTGTGTGTGCGTCAACGTGTTGAGTGAGTGAGAGAGCAGAGAAGAGAGAGAGAAGGGAAGAGATAAATGAGTTCCAAAAATACGTAACCTTGTTCTTGTATTTCTTGTGTTTTTCACAGTGATCGAGAAGTTATGCAAGCAGTGAGTGACGTATAATTTAATCCAAGGTCAAAGGGCCTTTCTTTCTCATCCGAATTGGCCTTGCCGAATTGAAAGGGGGGCTTTCAATATATGTATGTCTTTTGTGTCTGTGTGTGTGTGTGTGTGTCTGAGTGTGTGTGTCTTTGTATATGTGTACGTGTGGGTTGGGGCATGGACGATGGTGCGTATAAATCTGCCCTCATAACTTCCCGGTGACAATATCATAGTTAAACGACGGGATATTGAACAGAGGGAATTATATTGCTATTATACCGAAGGTGGTAAGGATGATGCTATTGCACTCGGTAACAATTAAATTATGGCGTTTAGTTGAGGCGCATGTTCACTTTGACAGTGCTGCGCAACCCATCGCAGATTCTATTTCCCCATTGAGGCTGGGGCCAGCTCTGATATATAGTAACACAATGAAGGATTCCCCAAGACCAGTGGTGGAGAACAATCCCTCCGTTAGCAGGGAACTGGTAAGAGAGGGAAAGGGAGAGAGAGCGAGAATGAGAACGAGAACGAGAACGAGAGCGAGAGCGAGAGCGAGAGCGAGAGAGAGAGACTGATGTTCTTATAATTAATTCAAACATGAAATATTTTCATTATACAGAGCTCTTGGACACACTACGGTCAAGTGAAATACTGCAGGATGAAGAATGCGGTCCTGTATTCTGGTGGACTGCCTTACTCACAGAGCAGAAGCTGATCTGAAAGACGCGAGTCCTGCACGCTGTGAGGCTGCCACGGCAAACATGAAGGCTTTTAAAAGATAATCAGGCACAGGGACAGCGTTTTGCTACACACAAAGAGACGAAGAAATGGCTTACAAAATGTAAGCACTTTCATTTATTTTCTTTGTTCTCCAACTCAAATGTTTCGCTCCATTCTAACTCATGTTTATGTATGCTCCCCGATACAGAATAAAAAATATCGGAAAAAAATCATCAGAGTGTCATTATTTTCCTCCCAACAAAACAGGACAATCAGCACATTTCATATGGTGATTTTTGCACTGGTAAAATATATATTTTAGCTAGCATTTGAAATTTGTAAGTTGTCGTAAGGCGTAATGAAATGGGCCCAAGCAGATGGGGTTTCCTTACGGAAGCCATTTCTCTTTAGTCAACCTTATCTCTTTGAGCCGGCTGCAGAGTGCAGGCGTAAGACGGCGCCATAGAAAAGCCAAAGCAACACCAACAATGGCGGCAATAACAAGAAAGCCCCTTCCCCACTCTTCCTCCCCCTGCTTCTTCTCCCCCCTGCCTTTTAGCATTTCGTCAATTTAATTTCTTTTTTTTTCTTTTCTTCCGTTGCTGTGAATGCTGGAGTAGCCTTCAGCTTCTTAAACAGGACCTGTGAAAGGCCCTTAGAGTAGCGGCCACCAAAATACAGTCCCTCCCTCCCTCCCTCCCTCCCTCCCTCCCTCATTCTCTCCCTCATTCCCTCCCTCCCTCCCTCCCTCCCTCATTCTCCTCCCTCCCTCCCTCCCTCCCTCCTCCCTCCCTCCCTCCCTCCCTCCCTCCCTCCCTCCCTCATTCTCTCCCTCCCTCCTCCCTCCTCCCTCATTCTCTCCCTCCGCCCTCCCGCCCTCCCTCAGACCATCCCTCCCTCTCTCCCTTCCTTCACCCTTCCCAGGGGGCTGTCTCGCTGCAGTTTGAGTGCTGAACCTCCTTACCGCAGACCACTGTTTGACAGGCGGTACAGGTAGCAATAGTGTTCGGGAATGCCGCAAACACGCGGTGTCCTGTGTGTGCTGAGGAAAACCGTGGGCTCTACCAAGGCCGCCTGCAGGCATTCGCATGTTAGCCCCTCAAGGTTACACGTTGAGCAAGTTAACATCTCACATCTCCTTTGAGTTCAGATATTGCTGTTGTTGGGTTCCTCTCTCTTCCTCTCAATCCCTCTCCCCTCGGTCCCCCTTTTCCTCTCTCTCCCTCTCCCCCCCTCTCTCTTTCCCCCCCTCCCCCCCTCTCTCTTTCTCCCCCCCCTCTCTCTCTCTCTCTCTCTCTCTCTCTCTCTCTCTCTCTCTCTCTCTCTCTCTCTCTCTCTCTCTCCCCCCTCTCCTCTCTCCCCTCTCTCTCTCCCCCTCCCTCTCCCCCTCTTTCCCCCCTCCCCTCTCTCCCTCTCTCCTCTCTCTCTCCCTCTCTCTCTCTCTCTCTCTCTCTCTCCTCTCTCTCTCTCTCTCTCTCTCTCTCTCTCTCTCTCTCTCTCTCTCTCTCTCTCTCTCTCTCTCCTCTCTCTCTCTCTCCTCTCTCTCTCTCTCTCTCTCTCTCTCTCTCTCTCTCTCTCTCTCTCTCTCTCTCTCTCTCTCTCTGCTGAGTGTGGAAACTTGCTGTAGCACAACATGCATTTAAAGGTGATGGATCGAGGACAGGCATTGTCAGCGTACACGCTCACAACATATAGCTGCCGGCTTCATAGGTTGCCTGTATAGCCTGTTTCCTTCCTGTCTCCTGGCTGTGTGGACCGTTATAATGAAATGCTATAACCTGGTGGTAAAGGTGGAGGACGTGCTGGGCATTCACTCAAGAGTGACTAAGGATAGTATCTATGTCTATATATATATATATATATATATATATATATATATATATATATATATATATATATATATATATATATATATATATATATATATATATATATATATATATATATATATATATATGCCATGATAATGCCATTATGTTGAGATCTTTAGCAACCCAACAACAAGATGGATTGCATGGCAGCCTTAAGAAGCCTTAAAAGCCTCTTGCACAGAATGCAGACAAACTGGGTCAAAATGGTCGCTGTCGCTGGGGGGAAAGTGCTGCGAGCGAGGCGGGTAAAGGTAGATAGCCGCCGGACCATTTAACCTGGTAATCAAGCTAGATGTGCAATAAGTTGTGTCAGACAGCCATTGGTAAAAGGCCATTGTAACGAATACAGTGGTTTACTGAAGCTTAACACTGCCTGGGAGAACCGGGGGGGTGGTACATTGATCAGTGCACATGGTTTCCTCCTTCTCCTATTGCCCACGTCAGCAAGACAAGGGGAGACTCAAGCTAGGCTAACATTAATGGAGAAGTAGGAAACAGTGCCTTGTCTATCTGATTAGAATCACAGAGGGCTTTTATTTTGAAAATGCTGATTTGCGCTCCACTCTATCTCCTATTGCCTCCGGCAAACCCCTCCATCTGCAAACGGCGACAATTGGATTCATTTAAGATTTAAAGAAGATTCCGTGCCTGCCTAGTTTTACATTTGTATGTAAATTAAAAGATGGAATCTGTCAGGGGACAAATATTCATTGCAGAATTACTAATTCTGCTGCTGCTTACACTCTTACTTCATGAAGTCAGCAGAAAAGTTTGTATTTTGCTCAAACTGTTCACAGCAGGACCTGGCAACCAGCACTGGCGGAGAGGTTCATGTATCAAAAAGCAGAAAAATAACAAAACATATATAAATAAAGTATCTATATTAAGCTGTAAATGGTTCTTTTCTTAGTCCTCAAATGGTAATGGGATCCCGGCTATCTTTGTCCGTTGACAATGCTAGTCTCCTACGCAATGCTAGCATCGCGCTTATCGACGGGATGCTAGCATTGCCAACAAGATGAAGTATGGACACTCCAATGCTGGGCCTGTGGCCATTTTCACCATTAACCGATCAATGGATTCACCCTCCAAAGCACAAGGCAGGGGAACCCTCACCAAGACCTGTGCCAGTGATTTTGATTCTTCAACATGGAGGAGAGCCATAAATCCTACTCTTGCTGTTCTCAGGGAGGATTACCGTGGTCGAGCTGCATCTATAAATGTAATACACTGAATACACTGAAAATAAATTCTAGAAGACAACAACAAGAATTCCTTATCAGCGTCTATAAATCGTGGCAAAACACGACAGACCGCGCCACCGTGGCTGATCGGACTGATCAGTGCCCCGTTACGAACATGCACACACGAACGCACACACACACACACACACACACACACACACACACACACACACACACACAACAACACACACACACACACACACACACCACACCACACACACACACACCACACACACACACACACACAGGAGTTTTAATATCTGCTCCCTTATCAATTGTTTCAATCATCTCCAATGCCTCTGTCAATGTGTAAATGCACACACACACACACACACACACACACACACACACACACACACACACACACACACACACACACACACACACACACACACACACACACACACACACACACACACACACACACACACACACACGCATAAACAGACACTCTACACAAATCCACACAAAAACACACACCTTATTCCAAATTGTTTGTCCCCAACGGTACACGGCAAGTTTGTTCCAACTCAAACAATGCATTTTCGTGTGTTTCCCATTTGCTAATCGACATGTCCGAAACACTTAGGTGTTGTCCTACCGGCCCCAAATTGAATAAATCGTTGTTGAACACTGGATACAGCCTATTTAACCGTTGTTCTCGCACTAGGACTTCGGAGCTATGGTTCCTGAGCACATATCCTCTCAAGGCAGGCAAGGTTTTAGTGATGGAATAGAGCATGACCAACAACATTAGCATGCACTTGTTTTGACAGTTCAAAGTGTTGTAGTAACACCACCACAACAAGTGCCACTTTCATTGCTAAATATGCACAACATCAACATATTGCACTGCATGATGCTCAAACAGGAAATTTAAGTGAATTATTCTGTGAATCTGTCAATATAACCACAATTTGTTTATAGGCTGAGATTCGAAATGGAAGGGGAAATATAAAAATGTATTCCAATGAAAAACAGGCGACTATTTTCAAGCGTTGAATGTATCTTGTAATGAGCATCTACTTCTGGAGTCGGCTACTACGATCCTTCCTGCGAAATGGCAAAATGTGTGTGATGACACCCCATGTGTTTCTCCATGTGGGAAAACGCCGGGACTGGTGTGTGTCACAACACAACATTCGGCGGCTAAGCTCGAGTTAAATGCCAGTTTCCCCCCCTCCTCATCCTTCTCCTCCTGCTCTTCCTCTTCTTGAAGCGGATGTTAACAGGATGAGTTTTGAGGCTCACCCGTAGTGGCTCACTGGTAATTGAATTGAGTTGCATCTAATCTCATTGGTCGGCTCCTTTGGATCCCTCTCTCTCATTAGGACCAGTGCAGGGTGTTACAAACTCTGTCTCTCTCTCTTCCACCCTCTCCCTCTCCCCCCCTCTCTCTCTCTCTTGCTCACACACTCTCTCACACACTCTCTCACACACACACACACACACACACACACACACACACACACACACACACACACACACACACACACACACAGACAGACAGACAGACAGACAGACAGACAGACAGACAGACAGACAGACAGACAGACAGACAGACAGACAGACAGACAGACAGACAGACAGACAGAGACAGACAGACAGACAGACAGACAGGACAGACAGACAGACAGACAGACAGACAGACAGACAGACAGACAGAACAGACAGACAGACAGACAGACAGACAGACAGACAGACAGACAGACAGACAGACAGACAGACACACACACACACACACACACACACACACCTGGCCCAGGCTAACAAGACAGATCAGAACAACATTTCGTATGTGCGGTATATGTGTATGGGTGTGCATTAACACATTGGATGAAAGTGCAGCGATCATTACAAATACATAACGGGATCAGTCCAAAAAATTAATCTCATAAAACCCTGGAAAATCCACCCACCTCTGTACCTGTGGCGGAGTCGGTCTGCAAAGGGGGGGGTGGAGGGAGAGCGAGAGTGAACGGGTGACACTGCGAACGATGGAGCTCTCTCTCTGGTTGGTGATTGATTCACCATTAGAGGATGGCAGCCCAACAGAGAAGGTGGCAACGGTGCTCACTGTAAATGTGTATGTGCTTCTTCATGTCCCCTCCTAACTTGACAATCTCCGGGTGGACCAGGGCCGCTGGCAGTGAAGCAGCGCTCGGTTTGACACACTGTCCAGCGGCCTTAGTATTGGGGAATTGCAGAAAGCTGGACATAAACCACAGAGATAATTGGACTTTGAACTGTAATATCTGTGCGTGTGTGTGTGTGGTGTCTGCTGTTGTTTTGTTGTGTGTGGTGTTGTGCTAGTCAATAGTGATGCTGAGATTGTATGAGGGGTGAAACAGAGGGGAGTTGAGAGGATTACAGAGAGTACGTGACGAGAGAGGAGTGGAGAGAGGAGGAGGAGAAAGAGAGAGAGAGGGAGAGAGAAGAGAGAGAAGAGAGAGAGAGAGGAGAGAGAGAGAGAGAAGAGGAGAGATGAGTATGTGAAAATAGAGAGAGAGAGATAGCAGAGAGCAGAGAGAGAGAGAGAGAGAGAGAGAGAGAGAGAGAGAGATGGACAGAATAATTCCTTTCTTTTTACAAATCATGGAAACGCTTCACCACAGAATCCATATTCAAATCTATATTCCTGTTGCCTTGTAAAACACTTTTTTTGGTGTGCATCATCATTATAGTAGATATACATAGAGCAAGACGAGTCACATTCCCCCGATCAGTAAACCACACTCCGGTCCAGAGTATTGGATGTTGAAAATCAGGTCCATTTTGTTCTCATCTCAAGTATATATTTAAAATCTTTGCTCTCGGGGGGCACCAGAACTTGTATTATACCTACAACGATCAAATACTCCCAAACAAAACGCATACTAATCCTTTCATCTGCCGTCCTTCCTGAGGCATGTACTAATTTAAGAATTGTATACTCCCAAGATGCCTTCCTGGCATCCATTGTAATCGTAGATGAAACTAAAATAAATACTGTTTGACCCCGCAGCCGTAAGTTTTTACCGGTCTGCTGAGCTGCGTGCTCATACAGGGATTCGGAAGGGTTCCCACAATGATGTGTCATAGTCAAAATCAATGAGCACAACTATCTATGGTTCTTGATATGGAGAGCACATTATATGCATGGTCTCTCTTCACATTCCGAATCATTTTTGTTTTTACATTGCTTTGATATTCGCCACTACCCTCCGTTCACTCAACTATGGGAAATTGAACGTCTGATTTGATCAATCACTAAATAATCCCTTTGATTTATTGTGCTTTCCATATTTTTTTTTATTTCACACTTGAAACTGTATGTATTGGTTTTTTTTATTGTAAGTGCATTTGACAGTACTTGTTCTACCTTGCCCCGTGACAAAGATGCAAAATAAGCTATTATGCTTAAGCTTGTAGTCTGAGTGCTTACTTAAACTACTTCTGTGCGTTGACCTTCATAAAAGTAAGAACAATTCTACAAATCTAATAATAATATATTGTGATATGAGTGAGTATATGATTCTTTGATATGAATTGAGGAAGACTAATATCGTTTCCAACCTTTAGCTCAAATAAGGTTCATATGTTTTATACTGAAATCCTTTAGACCCTTAAACCTTAAGGCATCGCGATCCTTTAATCATTGGGCCCTCTAGCCTCTCATACTCGATACATAAGCTATATACTGTGCTATTACTACATAATCTTTCGTTTCTATGTTTCATACATGGCGACCCTGTGAAAACTCAACTTTCGAAAAGCCTTATTCTGCAACGTCAACTAATCAAGCATCTTCTCTAAAATCCAATCATTAACCCTCAGTTCAACCATATATTTTCCATAATATCCCATGTGTGAAGCTGTGATTTGGTGGCCCTCAATTAAGAGAGATTAAACTAAATACTTCGCGCTTATTCAAATCACTCGCTAAGCTGACATACGCACCGTGCAAAAAACACTTTATTGACTATATTACTGATTTACAATTTACTTTATTGTCCCCTTTTTTAGGAATTGGGGACTTTCTGAGTTTATCGCTCAATGCATGCTCAGGGATTTATCCTTAAGTTGAATGAAAGATGTATTCGAAGCCAAAAAGTACGCGGCCTGGTGTAAGCAGACTAAATGTGTACCAAATGCTTTGAAGACAGGTTAACAGTTGAGGACGATTTTAACAAAACAGCCTCTCTCCAAATTGTTTGTCTTCTTAATCACAAGACAGCTTCATGTACAATTCAAACAGAGCAGCATGTTGGCTGTATCTTCCAAAGTGTCACATACGCACACATGCAAACACAAAAACACTCACACACAAACACACACACACAGTAGGATGGAGAGTTACGCTTTCCCACTTAGATAGGCCCACCCACATAGTTTCTCTGAGTCTCTCTCTCTCTCTCTCTCTCTCTCTCTCTCTCTCTCTCTCTACTCTCTCTCTGCTCTCTCTCTCTCTCTCTCTCTCTATCATAGTACATACGTGAATACCCTGCCTCTCTATCATAGTACATACGTTGAATACCCTGCCACTTAGTAAATCACATATGTACACACAGTTGGTGTTTTCCAACATTACACCCACACAAACAACACGCCCACACACACACACACACACACACACACACACACACACACACACACACACACACACACACACACACACATGCATACGCACCACACAAAAACACACACATGCACATGCACACGCACACACCCTAACCTCCAGCAG
>OLKM01003258.1:37676-39984 GCA_900291075.1 Melanogrammus aeglefinus | reverse complement strand
TGTGGTGTGTTGTGTGTGTGTGTGTGTGTGTGTGTTGTGTGTGTGTTGTGTGTGTGTGTGTGTGTGTGGTGGGTGTCTGTGTGTGTGTGGTGTGTTGTGTATGTGCGCATACACTTCTTGGACGACTGCTGTAGATGATTTTGGCACACAAATTCTCTCTCCCAAACACACACACACACACACACACACACACACACACACACACACACACACACACACACACACACACACACACACACACACACACACACACACACACACACTGTTATTTCTAACAAATTATTTCTGAATTAAAAAGTAAACAGTAAATGTGGAAAAGTCCTTTAGGTGTCTATTGTCCAGTGGTCAGGACATACTGGTTGCCATGACAGCAGCAGCTGCCATGACAGCTCCCACAAGCCCCTGGTACAACCATCCGTTACCATGGAGACAATGTTGAAGTGTAGCGCAACGACACTGAGTAGAGCAAGCCATTAACACTCCCGGGGTTATGGGTTCTATTCCCCGTAGAGCAGAGGGTAGAGCAAGGCACTAACACTGCCAGGGTTAGGGGTTCCATTCCCTGTGTAGATCAGTAGGTCGAGCAAGGCACTAACACTGCAGGGTTAGGGGTTCTATTCCCTGTATAGCTCAGAGCCCGATTGCGCTCATCCTTCTAGGTATGTCGAGGTTGGGCAGACACAGCAGGTAAAGACTGACACGATGTGGTGTGATGAAATGAGGAAGTATTTCTGTCTTAAAGGAGACATGTCATACCACCAGGTGTGAGTGTGATTAGCCTTACAGGCTGTTTCGAAAATCTGCCCCATATGACATCACTAATGGGCGTGTCCTCCTAGATCTGCGCTGGATAGATCAGTCTACCAGCCTACCCAGTGGACTGAAGTAAACGTTGCTCATCTATCCAGCTCAGATCTAGGACACGCCCACTAGTGATGTCATATGGGGCAGATTTTCGAAACGGCTTGTAAGGCTAATCACACTCACACCTGGTGGTATAATATGTCCCCTTTAAGGTGAATATCTGTTGTACATGTGCTGCTCCTCTATTTGGACAGAATAGCTCAAAGAAAAAGAGACAAAAAAAACCCCACAGTTTGGCGGGCAGCTGGTTCTGAGTGGCGGTTTCGGGACGTACCAGGACTCACCGCAACAAATGCATTCACGTACAATAAATTAGCAACACAAATTAAAACTAGTGATTCAGAGCTAAATCATGCGAGCGGCATGATGTAGATGTTGTCTAAGGTCAGACCCATTTACGCTGTACCTGTGAATATTCATAACGGTTTGGCCGACGGCTTAGGATTTAAAACATGCATTGACACAGCGAGCGAGGGACCCTGCTGTCCCCCCGCCCTGACCCTGCCATGGCTCTCAACCCACAGGTTGAACACCACTGCCTTAATCGAAAGTTGGAGCCCACGTCTGACCGTCGCTTCCAGCCGCCTTCAGCTTCTTTAAGCCGTCTCGCTCTTTGTATTTTGCTCTTCGTTCACACAGCGCATTACCTTCGATTATGTTATCCACTATTATCGTTTGCTACCCTCGTTATGTTGTCGCTTTTACCCTTTATTTCTACCTTTCTCTCTCTTCTCCCCCTGGCGGCATCTCCCTTTCTCGCTCCGCCCCTTTCTCACCCTTTCTCAGCCTCTCTCTCTCTCCCCCCCCCCCCCCCCTCTGCCTCCTTGACTCCCACCTCCCCCTCCTTTTCTATCTCTCTATGTCTCGTGTCAGCTCGAGCGAGCGTAGCTGTCATAGCGTAGCGTAGATCACAGCTAGTCAGCCGCAGAGTGTAGAGGCGACCCAGGTGGCCTACTCCTCATCAGACAGACAACACCTCCAGATGTTTCACCTGCCAGCCCCCTCACAGGAGGAGGCCCTGAAGAGGGGAGAGAGAGACGGAGAGGAGATGGA
This sequence comes from Melanogrammus aeglefinus, assembly GCA_900291075.1. Classification (NCBI taxonomy): domain Eukaryota; kingdom Metazoa; phylum Chordata; class Actinopteri; order Gadiformes; family Gadidae; genus Melanogrammus; species Melanogrammus aeglefinus. Next base: position 38,067 of record OLKM01003258.1, on the reverse strand, counting down.
GGAGGGAGGAGAAGGAGGCAGAGGGAGGAGGAGTGACGGCGAGAGACGAGCGCGAGGAGAAGAGGTGGAGGAGGAACGTAGTGGGAGGGAGAGGAGGAGGGAGAGTGGGATGAAGAGGGGAGAGGAGGTAGAGGAGAAGGACAGTGGACGAGTTGAAAGATGAGCAGGGTAAGAAGAATGACTTGGATGAGCACGAGAGAGGAGAGAGGAGAGAGGAGAGAGGAGAGAGGAGAGAGGAGAGAGGAGAGAGGAGGGTAGGGAGGAAGAGAGTCAGCCCAGCTGTCAGTCTCCCGGTTGTCCTGGAAACCGACCCATCAGCAGGAGGTCGAAGCAGAAACACACCTGTATACATAATAACTACTATATAACAACGACAACCATACACACAACT
>OLKM01003258.1:25176-30176 GCA_900291075.1 Melanogrammus aeglefinus | reverse complement strand
CCCTGCTCAAAGGAGCAGAGTCCAGAACACCCCAAAGATATTTTTTATATATACATAATCTAATGTATATGCATATATTCTATTGAAAATTGATTTTGGATTATTGATGTTGATTTATTAAACTTGACAGCAATTTTAACTGACTGCCAAGTTAATCATTCTGTGTTGTAATTTGAATCTATACTATGGTTGCATACATTAGTATGTTATGCTCCATGACATATTAATGTTTTACTACAATGGCATACATTAATATGTATCTCCTACTATTGTAGTAAAACATTAATATGTCTTAGAACATGACATGTATACAACCATAGTATACATATTAATGTATATGGTCGCATAAATTAATATGTATACAACCATAGTACACATATTAATGTATACTATGGTTGTATACATTAATATGTATACAATCATAGTATACATATTAATGTATACTATGGTTGCATACATTAATATGTATACAATCATAGTATACATATTAATGTATACTATGGTTGTGTCTTAGTCCCACTATTTAAAAAAACGAAAACTTCCTTTAAAAATGACAACAAGAACAATATACCTATAGTCATAAATTTACAATAAAAATATTTAAGTTAGGTTAAGGCCATGATCCATATTACATGTATTTAAATTATATAATTAGTTTATTATGACATTGTATTATTTTAAGCATGTTTCCTCGATCTTTAAAACTGTAAACACATTTTCTTTAAATTTAAAAAGGAGGAAGACAGACAGTTAATCCTCAGTCAAACACACACACACACACACACACGCACACACACACACACACACACACACACACACACACACACACACACACACACACACACACACACACACACACACACACACACACACACACACACACAAAAACACACACACACACACGTGAACACAAACAAAATTTCATTTCAAACGTGATAGATTCCTTTGGTCCTGAGAAGTCGTAGAAAGGGCAGCAGTAGCTCAGGAGAGGGAGCGGGTTGACCTGCCACTGGAAGGTTGCTGGTTCGATCACCGGCATCTTCTAGCTGAATGTCGAGGTGCCCCTGAGCAAGGCACCAACCCTAACTGCTCCTGACGAGCTGACTTCTGCTTTGCACGATGGACGCCGCCGTTGGTGTGTGTTTGTTTGAACGGGTGAATGTCAGGCAAAAATTGTAAAGCGCGTTGAGTGGTTAGAAAAGCCCTTTAGAAATGCAGTCGCTTTACCATTTAGAATCTAGACCTGAACCTCTGCACACCGCCACTCTACAGCAGCAGTGTGAACCAATGTATGCATTCGATATGGAGAGTGTGTGTGTGACCAGCAAACAGAGGCTCTGGCTGCAGTTACCACTGATGCCAGCTGTACTGGTTTGGCACTCGTACAAACCCCCCACACACCACACACCACACAACAGCCTTCATTGCTTCCATTTTTTTCTGAGTTTTAAACTCGTATGGAAACCCAGCTTTCTAAGTGTGTTAGATTTATAAGGCCAATTTATGTGTGTGTGTGTGTGTGTGTGTGTGTGTGTGTGTGTGTGTGTGTGTGTGTGTGTGTGTGTGTGTGTGTGTGTGTGTGTGTGTGTGTGTGTGTGTGTGTGTGTGTTGTGTGTGTGTGTGTGTGTGTGTGTGTGTGTGTGTCGTGCGTGTGTGTGTGTGTGTTGGGGGGAGATACATCAGATTCACTTCAGAAAAACAGAATAAATGGATAATAATGATTTTTTACATTTAGTTAAATGTACAAATAAACAAAACATTATGTATAATAATCGTGTATAATTTAAAGGCAAAGGTTTTAGATTTTGTGTCATAAAGTTAACATGGGGAATGAAATCAGGAATCAATCTAGCAATCGATCAGTGAACCAATCATCATTACGTTCACTAAATGTAATGATTTGTGTCTTCCCCGCTCTCTCTCCCTGCAGGTAAATCGGAGCGCAGTGTGTATGCCTACGGACGGGACTCCAACCCCCACTGCCACCAGGTGAGTGAGAAAACACCTGCTGGGGTAACGAGGAAGAACACTTTGAGCACACACACACACCTGCTGGGGGAGGTTAGACGTAGAGGTAGAACAGGTAGAGCACACACACACACCTGCTAGTGGTCTAACTGTGTAGAGAAGTTATATGTAGAGTTAGAATAGGTAGAGTACACACACCTGCTAGAAGCCTTACTGCTAGGGGAGGTTAGACATAGAGTTAGAATAGTTAGAAATATCAACGCAGAAGATATGGGTGATGCAGCTCTCGTCTCTGCTGCGCTCCCTCTCGCTCCCTCTCTCTCCCTCTCTCTCTCTCTCTCTCTCTCTCTCTCTCTCTCTCTCTCTCTCTCTCTCTCTCTCTCTCTCTCTCTCTCTCTCTCTTCTCTCTCTCGCTCTCTTCTCTCTCTCTCTCTCTCTCTCTCGCTCTCTCTCTCTCTCTCTCTCTCTCTCTCTCTCTCTCTCTCTCTCTCTCTCCCTCTCTCTCTCTCTCTCTCTCTCTCTCTCTCTCTCTCTCTCTCTCTCTCTCTCTCTCTCTCACTTTCTCTTGAAACAAACCACCATCACGCTGTGTGGGTTGTCTGGTTTGGATTGGTTTGGTTTCGTGTGGTCTAGTCTGAGTTAGGTGACCACGGCTCTCTCTCGAGAAGGGGAGGGCACCCCTGGCTCACTCTAGAAGGACACAGATGGATGGATGTTTGATTGAGGGAGGAATAAATGGATGACAGATGAAAGGACGGATGGATGGATATACAGATGAATGAATTGATGGATGGAGCGATGGAGCGATGGACGGATGATTTATTGATTGATCGATGGATGAAAGATGAATGAATGGCTGAAAGATGGATGGCTGGAGAGATGGGGGGGACGGAGGGTTAGCATGATTGTGGAGAAGTTCTGGTTCGTCAGCCTCAGATGCGGGTGGTGTCACATGATATTTCATCCAAAGTAAATATGGCAACATTTAATTTGACGTAAACTTTTAGCTTTGAACTGTTTCTGCTTTTAGTGAAGGTAGCAGATGTCCTTGGCAACTTCTCTTTTAGTTGTTAAAGCCCTAAATCTGACTCTGTTCCAACTCTCTGGCGTCTCCGTCTCTTCTGTCCAACCATATGTATTGATGAAAAGCTGTACGTTGATAATTAAGAAAATGTACAGATGTTGCTTCTCGTGTTTCTGCCGGTGGAATATTAAACAGACAGGGCTGTCCACCTTCTCCACATTAAATTAATCATGTTTTCCCAAGCGGTGCTGCTAGTTTCTTATTACCATCTGTTTGAAGTTCTCCTGTTTCTGTTCACATCATGTTCACATCTATCTTGTACCACAAAAGAAGGCGCAAAGAAGTGCAACAAAAATCCGCAACGTTTTCGCTCACAACTCCATCTCACCGCTCGCACTCATGTATCACAAGACATATGCGAGGCTGGTTGGATGGCTCTCGTGTGCCCTGTGGCGATTCTGTGCCGGACAATAACCAACGATTCTCATCTGTGATATTATATGTTTCCTTTCCCGAGCGGTGTGGCAATTTTACACGGTTGAAATCATCTCACTACAGAGTTCCTGGAATGGTGTCCTGTGAATTGTTTGGGTTGGAAATGGAAGCTAAATATTTAGCTTCATTGGACGGGCTCTCACAACGCGAGAGCTACATGCTAAACGGACAGATATAGTAGCTACCCTGGGAGCTACTGTGGAAACTGTGCTGCTTACCAAGAGATGGCCATAAAGACTTGATTAACTTTGAAGCTAAATGCCAGTATTTTCTTGCTAGGCATGATGGCCAATGGAAGAGTATCTAACAGCTGAAACTAAATGCATCATGGTTGTTACTTAGCAGAGATGGAATAAGAGGACGGAGTAAGACGTGAGTTACATTCTCTACAGGTTTGGTTAGAGAGATAGACCTGAATGCTCTAGCTAACTCATGAAGCTACATGCTTTATGTTGTAGCTTAGCAGAGAAGAATGTAGAGAGAGATCATGGCCTACACTTGAAGTTACATGCTTTACTGGTATTTAGCATATGGACATAAAGCCTGGCTAACAGGTGAAGCTACGTTATAACAAGCTGCAGCAGCCCTCAGGTTCACAAGGGTACGGTGAAAGGTTGAGGGACAGGGAAAGGACAGACGATGGAGGACACTTCTGTTCTGGCAGAGCACCACGTCATAAATATCTGACTCCAATGGTTCTTCTTCACCTGTCGGCCTTCGTAGTTTCAACCCTGCCAACCAAGTGGGAGCCTGGAGTTTGGTCCTTTTGTTCATTAGATTGATTGTGTCTCTGATTGACCTGAAGGGAGATCTAACTGCCCTACCTGACCCCGACTTAACTACACGCCTGGACCTTTTAGTGGTTCAAGACGAGAAGGAGAATACTACTGGTACTCACATGCTCACTGCAGCAATCTTTTGTGAATGAAATTGATGTCTCATTAGAGTGAACTTGCACAAAGTCCTCTGGTAGTTTACGTCCTTGCTTGTTTCCTTTGGTCACCTGGTTGATCTGTGTGTGTTGCTGGCCTGTGTGTTGTGGTGCGTGCGATGCGTGCGTGGTTGCGTGCGTGCGTGCGTGCAGTTGGTGGGGTGCGGTGCGTCGCGGTCGTGGTTGCGTGCTGTGCGTTGTGTGGTGGTGTTTGACTATAATCTTCACAGTATGCTCGTTCTAATTCTTTGCTTCAGATTGAACATAACAATAGTTGTCTGGTTATTCTCCTAAACGCAACACCAGCACACACCCACAACACACGACCACAGCCTCACCAACTTACACACCACACACACACCACACACCCCACACCACACCCACACACACACAAGGACATGTAAGATCCTCAGAAAAGCTGGTGGCTTGTGGGATAGTGACATACCTGGGTTTGTCAGAATAGATTTGGAACGTGTTTCACACAACAGCACACACAGCACACACAAAATCTGTAATTTAAAACCACCCACTGTAATAAATACGCCACTCACATGTCGCAACGACACACCAGCCACACACACA
>OLKM01003258.1:17500-19949 GCA_900291075.1 Melanogrammus aeglefinus | reverse complement strand
GTTAGAATAGGTAGAGTACAACACCTGCTAGAAGCCTTACTCTAAGAAGGTGCATACGAGTTTAGATATTAGAAATATCAACCGCAGAAGATATGGTGATGCAGCTCTCGTCTCTCTGCGCTCCCTCGCCTCTCGCTCCCTCTCTCCCCTCTCTCCCTCTCTCTCCCTCCCTCTCTCTCTCTCTCACTCTCTCTCTCTCTCCCTCGCTCCCTCTCTCCCTCTCTCTCTCTCTCTCTCTCTCCTCTCTCGTCTTCTCGCCCTCTCTCTCTCTCTCTCTCTCTCTCTCTCTCTCTCTCTCTCTCTCTCTCTCTCTCTCTCTCTCTCTCTCTCTCTCTCTCTCTCTCACTTTCTCTTGAAACAAACCACCATCACGCTGTGTGGGTTGTCTGGTTTGGATTGGTTTGGTTTCGTGTGTTCTAGTCTGAAGTTAGTGACCACGCTCCTCTCGAGAAGGAGAGGCACCCTGGCTCACTCTAGAAGGACACAGATTATGAAGTTGATTGAGGGAGAATAATGGATGACAGATGAAGACGGGATGGATGGATATACAGATGATGAATGATGGATGGAACGTGGATGAGCGATGGACGGATGATTTATTGATTGATCGATGGATGAAAGATGAATGGAATGGCCTGAGATGGATGGCTGGAGAGATGGATGGGGACCGAGGGTTGCATGATTGTGGAGAAGTTCTGTTCGTCAGCTCCAGATGCGGTGGTGTCACATGATATTTCATCCAAAGTAAATATGGCAGACATCTAATTTGACGTAACAACTTAGCTTTGAACTGTTTCTGCTTTTAGGTGAAGGTAGCAAGCCTGTAACTTCTCTTTTAGTTGTTAAAGCCCTAAATCTGACTCTGTTCCAACTCTCTGGCGTCTCCGTCTCTTCTGTCCAACCATATGTATTGATGAAAAGCTGTACGTTGATAATTAAGAAAATGTACAGATGTTGCTTCTCGTGTTTCTGCCGGTGGAATATTAAACAGACAGGGCTGTCCACCTTCTCCACATTAAATTAATCACTGTTTCACCAAGCAGGCTGCTAGTTCCTTAATTACCACTCTGTTTGAAGTCTCCTGTTTGTGTCTCACTCATGTTCCAACATCTATCTGTACCACAAAGAGGCGCAAAGAATGCAACAAAAATCCCAAACGTTTCCGCTCACACTCCATCCACGCTCGCACTCATGTGATCACAAGACATGCGAGGCTGGTGGATGGCTCTCGTGTGCACCTGTGGGTTCTGTGTGCCGGACAATAACCAAACAGATTTCATATGATATTATATGTTTCCTTCTCCCCAGCCGTGGGCAATTTACACGGTGAAATCATCCTCACTACAGAGTCTGAATGTGTCCTGATGAAAATTGTTGAGTTGGAATGGAAGCTAAATTAGCGTTCTGGACGGCTCTCCAAACCCGCGAGGCTACATGCTAAACGGACAGATAGACTAGCTAACCCTGGGAGCTACATGTGGAACTGTGCTGCTTACCAAAGATGGCCATAAAGACTTGATTAACCTTGAAGCTAAATGCAATATTTTCTTGCTAGGCATAGATGGCCATGAAGAGTATCTAACAGCTGAAACTAAATGCTATATGGGTGTAGCTTAGCAGAGATGGAAATAAAGACGAGCTAAGACGTGAAGCTACATTCTATACAGTTTAGCTTAGCAGAGATAGACCTGAATGCTCTAGCTAACTCATGAAGCTACATGCTTTATGTTGTAGCTTAGCAGAGAAGAATAGAGAGAGATCATGGCCTACACTTGAAGTTACATGCTTTACTGTGTTATTTAGCATATGGACATAAAGCCTGGCTAACAGGTGAAGCTACGTTATACAAGCTGCAGCAGCCCTCAGGTTCACAAAGGTACGGTGAAAAGGTTAGAGGACAGAGAAAGGACAGACGATGAGGACACTATCTGTCTGCCCAGACGCACCACATCATAACATCTGACTCCAATGGTTCTTCTTCACCTGTCGGCCTTCGTAGTTTCAAACCCTGCCCAACCAGTGAGAGCATGAGTTTGGCCTTTTGTTTCAATAATTGATGTGCTCTTTGATTGACCCCTAAAATGACCCCTACCTGACCCCCGACCTTAACACGCCTGACCTTTTAGTGTTCAAGAGAGAAGGGAGAAATAACAATACTGGACTCACATGCTCAGCTGAGCTATCTTCTGACTGACATGCCAAATTGTGTCTCATTAGAAGTGAAACTTGCCAAAGTCCCTCTGGCTCAGTTTATGTCCTTGCTTGTTTCCTCTGTGTGTGTGTGTGTGTGTGTGTGTGTGTGTGTGTGTGTGTGTGTGTGTGTGTGTGTGTGTGTGTGCGTGTGTGTGTGCGTGTGTGCGTGCGTGCGTGCGTGCGTGCGTGCGTGCGTGCGTGCGTGCGTGCGTGCGTGCGTGCGTGCGTGCGTGCGTGCGTGCGTGTGTGCGTGCGT
>OLKM01003258.1:5000-7500 GCA_900291075.1 Melanogrammus aeglefinus | reverse complement strand
CCTCTGCAAGAGAAGAGACTGATGTTAAATATATATAATGATAAATATATGCTTATATCATTGAATACTGTATATCATTTTATTATCTGATAATATTATAATTTAGCCTTGGGACTAGCTAGTTAGTGGTTCATATAATTAATATCCGATCAGGCCTTAATAGAGCATATAGGCCTAATAAAACAAATATGAAACAAAGCAATGCTAAATATATATCATTATGTCTATCTAAATAAATTCAAGCATGAAGACATTAATACTACCTAGAGTCAAGTCAAGGTACAGTCTCAGAAGGCCTTAGAGGCCATTATTCTATTTAAACCCTTCTCAGATATGAAAGATGGACATAAGAATTGCACATGACAAAGGAACTAGATATCAGCATTGATACCAATTAAAATATTAAAATTATAACAACAAAAATACTAGATTGTGTATCAATAACAATATGCATAAACTAGAATAAAGGAAAACAGATCCAAAATACTTTTAGACAGAATATTCTAGCATAAATATGAGATATGTATTTTCGATAAATAATGTATGCAGTGGAACAACATTAGTAATATTATAATATAATATATTCTACTTAATAATAATTAATTAATAAACTAAATACTAGGTGTTGAGTTGAATAAGTAGTTGATCAAGCATGAAGAAATAGTAAATACCTGATGTATAATAATAGAAGAAATGCAAGATTAAGTTTACAATCAAAGTATAGCATCAATAATGGATACAATTTATTAACTTTACTACCAGATCAATTATTAGAACACTAAAGAAAGACTGGATGTAGTGGAATGAATAGTTGAAAATAATAAATTAAAATATATATTCATATATATAGACTAAATAGATAATACATATTTTATTTTTATGTAATTGTGTGGAAGAAAAGTATCCGTAAATGTGCCAGTTTTATGAAACAGATTGTAAAATACATTTCAGTATTACTTGTTGATTTCATATTTTATTCGTTAATCTAACAATTATATACTTATATGAGTCATTTTAAAACGTGTATGATGTTTCTTCAAAATTAAAAAATGATATAATATCTCCTCAGTTAAATTATAATTTACTATAAATCTACTTATTTATTTTATTTTATTTCAGCAAACATTATTTATGAAGCCGATAAAACAATTTCAATAAACTTATTTTTATTGAACTATCCGTTTATTGCTTACTGTTTGCTTATTTGTTTGTTTGTTTACTGGTAAACAAATAGTATGATAGCCCATAGCTATCTCTCTCTCTCTCTCTCTCTCTCTCTCTCTCTCTCTCTCTCTCTCTCTCTCTCTCTCTCTCTCTCTCTCTCTCTCTCGTTCTCTCTCTCTGTCTTCTTATATCGCTCTAGCTTAATTCTCTCTCTCATGTCTTCTCTCTCTCTGTCTTCTTATATCGCTCTAGCTTAATTAAATGAAGACAGGTCTTCTAGGACACCCTGTGGTGCAGAACTCTGTTGAACTCTCATGGGGAGACGGAGAGAGAGGAAGGGAGGGAAGGAGAGAGAGAGAGAGAGAGAGAGAGAGAGAGAGAGAGAGAGAGAGAGAGAGAGAGAGAGAGAGAGAGAGAGAGAGAGGAGAGAGAGAGAGAAGAGAGAGAGAGAGAGAGAGAGAGAGAGAGAGAGAGAGAGAGAGAGAGAGAGAGAGAGAGAGAGAAGAGAGAGAGAGAGAGAGAGAGAGAGAGAGAGAGGGGAAGGAGAGAGAGAGAGAGAGAGAGAGAGAGAGAGAGAGAGAGAGAGAGAGAGAGAGAGAGAGAGAGAGAGAGAGAGAGAGAGAGAGAGAGAGAGAGAGAGGGAGAGAGAGAGAGAGAGAGAGAGAGGGAAATGTATGTTTGGGGAGACACACTGCCCTCTTCAGATGGACCTGAGCACCTAATGAATGTTTGCTTCATGTTGTCTTTAGGCTTCAGGCTCCCCCTTATCTCTCAGGTTGCTCTACATCCTTATTTCCCTATGATGTTAAAGTCATCATATTTTCACTTTGATGGTCCTCAGTTTAGCAATCAGAAAATAGACAGACTGGAAGACAGACAGAAAGGCTGGTATGTAGACAGACAGAGAGAAAGACCTACAAACAGGCAGATAGACAGTCATACAGACGACATGCTGGTATGTAGACAGACAGAGAGAAAGACCTACAAACAGGCAGATAGACAGTCATACAGACGACATGCTGGTATGTAGACAGACAGAGAGAAAGACCTACAAACAGGCAGATAGACAGTCATACAGATGACATGTTGGTATGTAGACAGACAGCCAGAAAGACAAACAAACAGACAGACATATAGGCAGACAGACCAGCAGAGAGACAGGCAGACAGGCAAGCTGATAGGCAGGCAGATAGACGGACAATAAGACAGACAAGCAGACAGACATATATATATATATAACAAGATAGAGAGAGAGTCATGTACAGGACCTCAACCTCTGGGCTTGTAGATTTCTGCTGCTTCGGGTCTTTGTTCGTCTCTATCGCTTTCTCTCTCT
>OLKM01003257.1:0-29568 GCA_900291075.1 Melanogrammus aeglefinus | reverse complement strand
GGGGGGGGTTTCTGCTTCAGTGACCTGCCAGTCTCTGGCCCCTCATCCTCTGGCCCGGGTCAGACTGGAGAGCTGCTGGACTGACTCCGTCGCTCTGTGTGTGTCTGGGGGTTTAGTCTGGGGGTTTAGTTTTGGGGTCTAGATTTGGGGTCTAGCCTGGGGGATAGTCTGGGGGCTTAGTTTGAGGGTCTAGATTTGGGGTCTAGCCTGGGGGTTTAGTCTGGGGGTTGAGTCTGGGGGTCTAGTTTGGAGACTGGAGGGACAGGACTGCTGTTGGACTGACTCCGTCGCTCCCTGTGTGTCTGGGGGTTTAAGTCTGGGGGTTTAGTCTGGGGGTTTAGTTTGGGGTTTTTTTTAGGTTCGGTTCGTTTTCTTGATCATCAAAGTAGCCGCTGCAGAATCGAGAGATGCAGACTGTTGATATTGAGTGTAATGTTTGGGGGATTGAATGCTTGTTTTGTTGCCGTGTGGTTCTTAAATCTCTGCTGGTTTTTAGTGATGTCTGCCTTATTAAAATGTTTGGCTGTGTTTGATCTCCTGATGCATAAATGTATACCAAAGCATCCGAAAGATACATTTATGATAACACATTTGTACTCGTATGTCTAGAATCTTCAGCCCGCGCATTGCACTCGTGCAAATATCGACCCACCCCCTGGAAATAAAAAAGGATATGCTGACAAAGTATTCAGAAGTGCAAGAGGCACCAAAAGTTTTTCCCTACGAAACAAATGTTTACTTTTTCCAAAATGGCGTGTCTTTGAGATCCGTTGTGCAAACAGCGTGGGAGCATTGATACACACATTCCACCCCCTGACACTGCATATGAGACCTTGGTCTCTGCAAGGGAACACCACAGACCTTTCACATCTGCTGCATGCGATGAATAAAGTCATCCATTCCGCCAAGTAGTCTGCAAGTTACCCAGGCTTTGTTCCAAGGCCACTTCCAGCAATTAGGTTTAATTGGTACTCAGTGGTAAGTGGACGCCCCATCGCAGCTTAAGCCACCACCCACACCTCTCCTAAACCCCCCGCCCCCTCTTCCTGTCATCCTCCACAGATAGCTGATCAGCTTCCCTGGATTTCGCTGTCGTCTCCGCGTCGTTTGGCCTGAACATGGAAACCCTGGAATCGGAGCTGACCTGCCCAATCTGTCTGGAGCTGTTCGAGGACCCCCTACTGCTGCCCTGCGCCCACAGCCTGTGCTTCAACTGCGCCCACCGCATCCTGGTGTCCCAGTGCACGCCCAGCGAGCCCATCACCTCCATCAGCGCCTTCCAGTGCCCCACCTGCCGCTATGCCATCACCCTCAGCCAGCGCGGCCTCGAGGGACTGAAGCGCAACGTGACCCTGCAGAACATCATCGACCGCTACCACAAGGCCTCCCTAAGCGGGCCCAACTCCCCCAGCGAGACCCGCCGGCAGCGCGCCGACGGCAGCGCTAGGATGAGCGGCTGTGGCGGCGGCGGCGGAGACCGCGTGACGTGCCAGTTCTGCGAGCAGGAGCCGGCGCCAGACGCGGTGAAGACGTGCGTGACATGCGAGGTGTCGTACTGCGACGAGTGCCTGAAGGCCACGCACCCCAACAAGAAGCCCTTCACGGCCCACCGGCTCATCGAGCCCCTGGCCGACGCCCACCTGCGGGGGCTGCTGTGCCTGGAGCACGAGGGCGAGAAGATCAACATGTACTGCGTGACGGACGAGCAGCTCATCTGCGCCCTGTGCAAGCTGGTGGGAAGGCACCGCGACCACCAGGTGGCGGCACTGAGCGACCGCTTCGACAAGCTCAAGGTGAGAGAGACAGGTGTGGGCGGTTAAGGTTAAGATAAAGGACGCCCGCTGGGTGAGGGGGGGATTAAGGTTAAGTGGAGACGCCTGCTGGAGGTTGGAGGGGGGTTAAGGTTAAGGTTATGGTGGGACACGACCTTTGGGGGGGGGGGTTAAGGTTTAGGTGAGAGATGCCCAGTGGGGGGGTTAAGTTTAAGGTTAAGGTTAGGGTGTTCTTGGCCGTCTGGGTTGGATTTACTCTCGGTGGACGAGGGTAACGGATTCCGCGTTCGTTTATAATGAATGCGTGCGCCGTATGTATTTTTTATGACTTTTGAGAGCGGATAACGATTGTGTGCTCACAGCGTTATTAATGTTTTAATGTTTTCTTTTCATCGCCTCTATTATTTATATTTCGCTCTCGGTGTTGCAAAGTTTGAATCAAGTGCAACGATTAGGCTTCCTAATTACCCCATAAAAACATCTCGTTAACAGTAGTTTGACTTTAAAAGGTCAGTAATAGAATCAAAGTTTAATAAAGTAACGTGTTGATAATGCAGTCGCTAAAGTTACTGCAGAAACATCCGGAGTAGGAAAGCACATCAAGCTCAGGATCAAATAAAAACGCACTTTCAGGGCAAGCAGGTTAAGTCGGCCGACAGACACAGGAACCCACAGAAATGCACCCTGGGCTAGGAGCTGGAACATATGAATCAGGCAGCCATGCATTCTTCCATGCGAGCAGTGGATGAAGTGTTAAAGCTGAGGTCTGTGAGTCTGTGGGGCTGCTGGGTTTCGCCAACAAACGCCATTCTACTCCGTCGTTCGCTGGGGGAAAACCTCCCGGGACGATTTAATGGTCTGTTACGAGCGAGGCAGCCATGCGTCCCGTATTGTTCCAGCCATTCACGTGGAAATATGCCTTCACAGCTTTAACAGATTTAGCCCGATCGCAGCGAGCAGCGCTGAGTCGGGAACATTCTTCAGATTTTGTTCTTTTCTGTTTGGTTTGGGAGTATAAAACCTCTAACGGAGGAGGACAGAATTAACTGCAGCGGTTGCCCCGCCACACATTCTAGAATATACCCAGAAAAAAACCTGCATAATGTTAAGAGCATGCTCCTCGCATCCTATCAGGGCTTCAACCAGTGGCGTTTAATGTATTCTCATGTCTCCGGATATGGACACTTCCTGTTCTGGATAGGATCCTACCGGGTGCTTCTGTCCCTCTCTCCGGGCGAGCGACACCGAGCTACACGGGCTGATTGCTCTGATGGCTCAGAGCTCGGTCCCATGGCTGCACTAATCTTAGAAGCAGATGACGATGATGATGATGATGAGATGATGAAGATGATGAGGATCTGGGTCAGGGCGGCCATGCAGCCGCTAACGCCCGTGACCTCGTGTTCCTCCGTCTGGCGTGGGGGCCAGAGACCCCCGGCAAGTGGGTTGTCTCAGGGCAGGGGGGAGGTGGGGGGTCTCTGGGTGAAGGGGAGGGGGGGTATCTCAGGACGAAGGAGGGGAGGGGGGGTATCAGAGGGTAAGGGGGGGGCACTCAGGGCGATGGGGGGGTTGACCCAGGATCTCATGCAGCATGATGATCTTCAAACCCCCCATGGTGTTGACCTCATGGGGGGGGTAGGGTAAGGTAGATGATACGGAATCCTTCTTATTCTTTGTTTTTTTTCGCTGACAGAACGGTTAAACCTTGGCTCATTAAACACGTCTTAATCACACTGGGAACACTTCAGATCTTGTGCTCGCTGCTTTCTGCACATGATGGCTGTTATTGTAGCCGTTTATCACACGTGAATATGTGGGAGGGGGGGGGGGGGGAGGCCGTTTAGTTAATTCGTGCCAGGTTGGGAGAATGCACATCTTTCTTGCAGATTGTTTATGCTCTCTGTCGCACCACAAAGACTTGACAGCCGTGACCTCTTTCAAACAAACAGGGCTGGCCTCTGTTCCCTTCTTGTATATCTCTGGTTAAGGCGTGTGTGTGTGTGTGCGTGTGTGCGTGTGTGTGCATGCGTGCGTGTGTGTGTGTGAGTGCGTGCGTGCGTGCGTGCGTGCGTGCGTGCGTGCGTGTGTGTGTGTGCATGCACGCGAGCAGCCTAGTCATCAGGTAATGTAGTATAATGACATAAGTAGTGTGAGTGTGAGTGCGTGCGTGCGTGCGTGCGTGCGTGCATGCGTGCGTGCGTGTGTTTGTGCATGCACGCGAGCAGCCTAGTCATCAGGTAATGTAGTATAATGACATAATAAAATATTTTATCGCGTGATAAAGAGTTTGAACTCATCACTGATAGTCTTTTGGGGTGCATTTGGTTATGTGTGTGTGCAAAGATATGAGGAATAACGTTTTCGTATTCTTAAAAAATAAAGAAAACAATATAACAATAATAAAACGGCAATTTAAATGTCAATACTAATCGAGTTCTACTAGTAGCATATAAAAACGCAGACATAGGCCTATACAAAAAAGATAATTGAATATCTCCACTCTCAATTGTGAATGAATAAATAATGTCCAAATCAAAGATCTGCATTTGACTGTTGCGCGGTCCACACCTCCGCCTGCACCCCAGCCTGGTTATCAATTATTCAGATGGGGGGTCAGACCTCCTAACAAGTCATCCACGTTCCCAGCGTCCCCTGCCAAACTCAAATAGCCTCTTCCTGCCCCGCCCTCTTCTCAGTATAAATAAATGATTCTCGTGAAAGCTAAAAGTTCAGTGCTGTTCCCCTGCACGGAGACAGCAGTCCTCTGCGAACCACATCGGTTGGTGATGTGTGTATCAGGGCTCTCTCTCTCTCTGTCTGCACAACCGATGTCACAGACCCACCGGTTTGGCCGCAAAGAAAATGTCAAACGATGTGGCGGAAATTTGGGTCTCGCAAAAAAACATTTACGGTGGAAACTGTTTGTTTTGTGGGGGGGAACTTTAAGTGTCGCTTGCACTTTATAGATTATTTTGTTATTATGTTCTTCTTTATCTTCAGCTGGGGGAGAAATAAATATTTACCGGAGTGCGATGTGCAGACAGAAAACCTAGACATGTGGAACGTTCATTTGAATAAAAATTGTTTTCCAAAACCGGAGCATTTCGATCCGAGTTATTGGGGGATGATAAACACAGACAATGTTTACTCTCCCAAATCACTGACAGATGCGCCGGTATCTGACTGTAAGCCCGCTGAGCTGGGGGGGGGGGGTGGTGCCCAACAGGTGGGTAGGGAGGGGAGGGGGAGGGTTGGAAGGCTAATCGCTGACCAGGAGGGACACGGCGTCGTTCCCTGCGATCGTTCCGCCGTTCCACCGAATGCAGATTGAGCCGCGGGAGTCCTATCTCCACCGATGTGTGCACGCTGAGATGATTCCGCTGATTTGCTCGCTCACCGGAACGCTGCCTCTCTGCTTGTGTTGTTTCAACAGCACGCACTGGACTCCAACCTCAGCCATCTGATCAAGAGGACTAACGACCTGGAGACCTTAATGGGGAAGCTGATCCAGACCTGTCAGCATGTGGAGGTATCAAGGCCTGGCCCGGTCTCCTCTTTCCTATCGCTTCCTGGAGGCGGACCTATTCCTCCATGGGCTGCGAGACATTAAAGACATTCCTTTAAGAGATTGTCATCACTCTTGAATGTTGAATGCCCTGGCTGCAGGATCGTATTCTGCCAACGCATGGCATTTAGATTTCATCAAGTTGGTTCCCTTCAGCTATTTTATTAACACACAGTATAGAGAGTACCTTTCTCAAGCATCTCCTCACAGACATTCCTCCCAGTTTTTCTCATGCAGCTTGTGAAAGCCGTTGAACCCAAAACCACATTTATTCTATTTTGTGGCGGATTTCATGCACAACAAGGCTTATCATAACGCACATAACAGATAATAAACTACTCTTTCCTAAAGCTCTCAGCCCAAAACGCATTTCTTAAAATCACATAGTGTTTGAATTCCATCAGAATCTGTGGATTCACTGGCTCATTAAGATAAGCAACAATATATAAGCCAATAGCAGCCACAGGAAGCAGCCGCGTCATAAAAAGTTTCCCGTTAGCCTTGTCATTGAACAAACGTCCACAATAACTAAAAAGGTAGAAATGAATGAAAAAGTCAGATCGATAGTCTCTACAATCTGTCTGAGTAGATCCAGGCAGCCCTCCTACACCCCCCATCCCCCCCCCCCCACGGGTCGTAAGGGTTTAAGTGTCGAATGACAACGTTAGGTATTACCACAGCGTCGTGGGTCGATGTCTACTGACGGACACCCAGTCCTCGGTATACGACGTCATCCCGCCGTCCGACAGGCACGTCCCCAGCCATCGGGACGACCTCCCCCCCCTCGCTGACGACGGCCCCGGGCCCGCCGTCGCCACGACCGCTTGATTAAACGGGAAAATGTGAAATCGAAAAAGAAAAAAAAAGCTCCTCTCTGTGTACCGGCCTCCCTGGGGAACTCTAAATCACGGCTTTATGGTAATGTTATGACGTTAGGACGGGAGAATGTGCACCGACGCCATCTGCCTGATGACGAAAACGTGACGCCGTCTAGCGCTGTCTGCGGATCACACCGCTGATCTCTGACCCTCTGACCTCTGACCCCCACGCCCTTGTGTCCAGGTGAATGCCTCGCGGCAGGAGCACAAGCTGATGGAGGAGTGTGACCTCCTGATCGACCTCATCCAGCAGAGACGACAGATCATCGCCACCAAGATAAAGGAGGGGAAGGTACTGCTGCCGTTCCCCCCAGTGTATCGGGCGCTCAGCGTTAAACACACGTTAGGATGACGCACTGAGGCGCTCCGATGTTCTCCCTGTGCCCTTTGTCGTGATGGATTCCGGCGCGGAGTATCGGGGGTGTGGCGGCCGTGGGGGGGCGTCCTTCGTCATTCCGCCGGGGTTTATTCCCGCCTGAATGTTTGCGGCGCGACGTGACTTGGCGCTGAATGAGCGGGGACGGACTGGCGACCTCCGGCGGCGAGCCATTCCTCATCCTAACAATGTCATCACTGAGCTCACAGATGAGGACGGCCTCCGACGCCGTCCCGCGCCGCGGCGTCCGACCGCCCCCGCACGCGCCTCGCTCGGAGCCCCCGGCGGTTAGCCGATCAATGCGGTCGGCGGCGGCGGCTCTCGATGGGCGATCGGCTGTTATTTATGACGTTCTAAACACTAACGCTGGAATCCGTCTTGTGAGAAAAGCCTCTGCAGATTAGGGCGACAACGGGGATAATTGTTATGAGCGGACGTAATTGCCTCGGCGTCCGCGTGCCGCTCTACAAACACTATTATTTGTATTGTGCGATTGTGTGAAACACGTGGCCGACTTTGTTTCGTTTTGTGTGTTTGTCTGTGACGACGGCGGCGCAAATAATGTCAATGAATTGGTTTTAAAACACTTCTGAAAGCCACACTGCGAACGTCTCTCTCTCTCTCTCTCTCTCTCTCTCTCTCTCTCTCTCTCTCTCTCTCTCTCTCTCTCTCTCTCTCTCTCTCTCTCTCTCTCTCTCTCTCTCTCTCTCTCTCTCTCTCTCTCTCTCTCTCCTCTCTCTCTCTCTCTCTCTCTCTCTCTCTCTCTCTCTCTCTCTCTCTCTCTCTCTCTCTCTCTCTCTCTCTCTCTCTCTCTCTCTCTCTCGCTCTCTCTTTTGTTCTGGGCTTTGGATCACAATATAACAATAACACGGCCCGCTTGGCACTGCGTCGCGCACATAGCGGGAAATGTGTTTTTCCTTGGCGGAATGGCTTCCCCTCCCTCCCCTCCCTCCCCACGCCCGACGGCGTTCTCCATTACGGGGGACGGGGCCTGCTGTGCCGGCTGAGTGGCAGCGGAGAGGTCGACCCGCACTTCCTGTCACTTCCCTTTCACTCTCTCGCCACTTCCTCTCGCTCTCTCTCTCACCCGCCGCTCTATCTATCCCTCCCTCTCGCTCTCTCTCTCTCGCTCACTTCCTCTCTCTCTCCCTCTCCCTCTCCCTCTCTCTCTCTCTCTCTCTCTCTCTCTCTTCTCTCTCTCCCTCTCCCTCTCTCTCTCTCTCTCTCTCCTCTCTCTTCTCCCTCTCTCTCTCTCTCTCTCTCTCTCTCTCTCTCTCTCTCTCTCTCTCTCTCTCTCTCTCTCTCTTCTCTCTATCTATCTCTCTCTCTCTCTCTCTCTCTCTCTCTCTCTCTCTCTATATATATATATATATATATATATATATATATATATATATAGAGTGTATATATATATATATATACATATATAAATATACATATTTATCTCTCTATTTGTACATATTGACCTCTATATATATATATATATATATATATATATATATACAGTATATATATGGATGGATATACAGCATATATATGGATGGATATAGTATATATATGGATGGATATACAGTTTATGTATGGATGGATATACAGTATATATATGGATGGATATACAGTATATATATATAGTATTCATATATGTATGGATGGATATACAGTATTATTATATATATGGATGGAATTATATACAGTATATATATGGATATGGTATATACAGTATATAATGTATGGATGGATATATACTATATATATGGATGGATATACAGTATATGTATGGATGGATATACAGTATATATATGGATGGATATAGTATATGGATGGATATACAGTATATATATGGATGGATATAGTAGGATGGATATATATATATGAGAGTCCAGACCACTTCCCTCCTCGCCCGTGCCTCTTGTCAGTTCCAGAGCTAGCGTGCGTTCTTTGCTCACAGGGGCGATGATGCCTGGCTTTCTCTCCCTCTCACCCTCCCTCCCTCCCTCCCTCTCCCTCCCTCCCTCCCTCCCCTCCCCTCCCCTCCCCTCTCCCTGAGGGAGGGGATAAGTGGTTCTTGTTACCACGGTAATGTAAAGGGCAGACCCCGGTTTAGGAGCTCAGTCCGCGGAGGCTAAACGTGCTGAGCACGCTCCCAGCGGCTCGGCTGCTCACAGCCAGCTCCGCTTCACCTGAACGGGGCCGGGCGCTGGCAGGTTCAGGAACACGCTTTAATACCGCTGAACAGAGCCCACACTGGTCAACTGAATAGAAGAACCAGGTTGTGTTCATGACAAGTTTGATTTTTGTAGTAAGCGTATAGTAATTACAATTTTTTTTATTTCATCTGTCTTTCTCTTTCTGTCTTTCTCACTTCTTTCTTGTCTGTCTCTCTTTCCGCCTGTCCGTCTGTCTATCTATCTGTGTGCGTGTGTTCTTATGTGTGTGTGTGTGTGTGTGCGTTTGTGTGTGTGTGCACGTGCGTGTGTCTGTCTTTCTCTCTGTCTGTCTCTGTGCGTGCCTGCGTGTGTGTCTGTCTATGTCTGTGTGTGTGTGTGTCTGTTTGTGTGAGTGTGTCTCTGTGTGCGTCTGTCTGTATGCCTGCGTGTGTATGTGTATCTGTATGTGTGTGTGCGTTCATGTTTGTTTGTGTGTGTGCGTGCGTGTCTGTCTGTCTTTCTTTCTGTCTGTGTGCGTGACTACGTCTATCTGTGTGCGTCTGTCTGCGTGTGCGTCCGTCTGTCTGCCTCTGTGTATGTGTCCGTGTGTATGTGTGTGTGCCTGCCCCAGTCGGTGCGCATGAGGAAGCTGGCCCAGCAGATCGCCAGCTGTAAGCAGTGTGTGGAGCGTTCGTCCTCCCTCATCACGCAGGCCGACCAGACCCTGAAGGAGGCCGACCACGCACGCTTCCTGCAGACCGCCAAGAACATCTGCGAGAGGTACCGGGGAAACCTTCTGATTGTGTCATAAATCAGGGGAGCGAACTGGCATCTCGTTAACCACACTCTATTTCTCTCGCCCTCTCTCTCTCTCCCCCTTTCTATTTCTCTCTCTTTCTCTCCCTCTCTTGCTCTCTCTCTCCCCCTATGTCTCTCTCCCTCTCTGCCTCTTTGTCTCTCTCTCTCTCTATGCTTCTCTCTCTCTCTCTCTCTCTCTCTCTCTCTCTCTCTCTCTCTATGTCTTCTCTCTCTCTCTCCCTCTTCTTCTCTCTCTCTCTCTCTTCTCTCTCCTCTCTCTCTCTCTCTCTCTCTCTCTCTCTCTCTCTCTCTCTCTCTCTCTCTCTCTCTCTCTCTCTCTCTCTCTTGTTGCTTCACAGGGTGTCCATGGCAACTGCCTCCTCTCAGATCCTGATCCCAGAGATCAACCTGAATGACACCTTTGATACGTTCGCCCTGGACTTCACCAGGGAGAAGAAGATGCTGGAGAGCCTGGATTATCTCACGGGTGAGCGGGGGCCTTCAAGCTTAAAGCGCAGGACTTCAAACTAAGAGCGGGGGCCTCCCAGCTAAGAGCGCAGGCCTTCAAAATAAGAGCGCAGGCTTTCAAACTAAGAGTGCAGGCCTTCAAAATAAGAGCGCAGGCTTTTAAACTAAGAGCGCAGGCCTTCAAAGTAAGAGCACAGGCCTTCAGACTAAGAGCACAGGCCATTAAACTAAGAGCGCAGGCCATGAGCTCCTTGAGGTATCGTTTACAGAGGTCCCCTTCAACAACGTTTTCTAGGGGCCCATTCGAAACACACAAGTGTGCTTCACCCCGCGTGCACTGCAGTGGAGCGGATGTTTCTTACCCAATTGAAAGAAAAAACATTTTAAAAGGGCCATTTATTTATTTTTGAACTGCGGTAGCCTGTGTGCTAGGCCTACCATTAAAATGAACAGTAGGCTCAGGGCAGGGCGGTGGTTTGGCTGGGGACACTAAGCTCAAGGGGTCTGGGTTTCAACCCGGTGACCTCAGTCTACCTGCAGGTGAATGCAACGTGAATGAAGCCACTTTGCCAGAAGCCTCTGATTGTAGAGAGTACAGTCCAGCTACTAGATCCAAACACTAGAGAATAAGAGACTAGACACGAGAAACTAGGGAATAGAGGCTAGACACTAGAGGTTAGAGACTAGACACGAGAAACTACGGAATAGAGGCTAGATACTAGAGGTTAGAGACTAGACACTAGATACTAGGGAATAGAGGCTAGACACTAGAGGTTAGAGACTAGACACTAGACACTAGTGAATAGAGGCTAGACACTAGAGGTTAGAGACTAGACACTAGTGAATAGAGGCTAGACACTAGAGGTTAGAGACTAGACACTAGACACTAGTGAATAGAGGCTAGACACTAGAGGTTAGAGACTAGACCACTAGACACTAGATAGTAATAGAGGCTAGACACTAGAGGTTAGAGACTAGACACGAGAAACTAGGGAATAGAGGCTAGACACTAGAGGTTAGAGACTAGACACACGAGAAACTACGGAATAGAGAGGCTAGATACTAGAGGTTAGAGACTAGACACTAGATACTAGGGAATAGAGGCTAGACACTAGAGGTTAGAGACTAGACACTAGACACTAGTGAATAGAGGCTAGACACTAGAGGTTAGAGACTAGACACTAGACACTAGTGAATAGAGGCTAGACACTAGAGGTTAGAGACTAGACACTAGACACTAGTGAATAGAGGCTAGACACTAGAGGTTAGAGACTAGACACTAGACACTAGTGAATAGAGGCTAGACACTAGAGGTTAGAGACTAGACACGAGAAACTAGGGAATAGAGGCTAGACACTAGAGGTTAGAGACTAGACACGAGAAACTACGGAATAGAGGCTAGATACTAGAGGTTAGAGACTAGACACTAGATACTAGGGAATAGAGGCTAGACACTAGAGGTTAGAGACTAGACACTAGACACTAGTGAATAGAGGCTAGACACTAGAGGTTAGAGACTAGACACTAGACACTAGTGAATAGAGGCTAGACACTAGAGGTTAGAGACTAGACACTAGATATTAGGGAATAGAGGCTAGACACTAGAGGTTAGAGACTAAACACTAGACACTAGTGAATAGAGGCTAGACACTAGAGGTTAGAGACTAGACACTAGACACTAGTGAATAGAGGCTAGACACTAGAGGTTAGAGACTAGACACTAGACACTAGTGAATAGAGGCTAGACACTAGAGGTTAGAGACTAGACACTAGATACTAGGGAATAGAGGCTAGACACTAGAGGTTAGAGACTAGACACTAGACACTAGTGAATAGAGGCTAGACACTAGAGGTTAGAGACTAGACACTAGATACTAGGGAATAGAGGCTAGACACTAGAGGTTAGAGACTAGACACTAGTGAATAGAGGCTAGACACTAGAGGTTAGACTAGACACTAGATACTAGGGAATAGAGGCTAGACACTAGAGGTTAGAGACTAGACACTAGACACTAGTGAATAGAGGCTAGACACTAGAGGTTAGAGACTAGACACTAGATACTAGGGAATAGAGGCTAGACACTAGAGGTTAGAGACTAGACACTAGACACTAGTGAATAGAGGCTAGACACTAGAGGTTAGAGACTAGACACTAGATATTAGGGAATAGAGGCTAGACACTAGAGGTTAGAGACTAGACACTAGATACTAGGGAATAGAGGCTAGACACTAGAGGTTAGAGACTAGACAATAGATACTAGGGAATAGAGGCTAGACACTAGAGGTTAGAGACTAGAGAATAAACACTAAAGACTAAAGAGGGTGGGACGATAGACTAGAGACCAGAGGCTAGAGGCTAGAGACTAGAGGCTAGAGACTAGAGGCTATATAAAAGAGACCAGAAGCTAAACTAGATTATACATATTAGAGACTAGAGAGTAGAGAGTAGCAATAATACGCAGAGAGCTGACCTTGTCTCTCTGCCTTCAGCCCCCGCCCCCCCAGCCATACGAGAGGAGCTGTGCACGGCGTCCTACGACACCATCACCGTGCACTGGACGTCCGACGACGAGTTCTGCGTGGTGTCGTACGAGCTGCAGTACGCCATCTTCACCAGCCAGGCCAACGTCATCAGTGAGTCACTGGGAGAGGAGTCAGACTGGGTCAACCCAGAGCCTGGACTAGTATATTTATAGACAGCTTCTACTAGCTTTAGGTATATATGATCCAATATGTTAAGATGACTATAACATGTTATCTTAACATGTTGTTTGGATTGATGAATTGATGTACTGATTAATGGCATCGTTCTAAAAACCCACGTAAATAAAACGTTGTGACAGAACCCAGAAGCTCCGGGTTCCCAGCGAGCCCGCTGTGGCGCTGTTCCTCATGTCTCCCCCTCTCCCCCTCTCCCCCTCTCCCCCCTCTCCCCCTCTCCCCCGTCTCCCCCCCCCCCCCCCCCCGGGCTCCAGGTCTGTGTAACTCGGCCGACAGCTGGATGATCGTGCCCAACATCAAGCAGAACCACTACACGGTGCACGGCCTCCAGTGTGGGACCCGCTACATGTTCATCGTGAAGGCCATCAACCAGGCTGGGAGCCGCAGCAGTGAACCGGGCAGGCTGAAGACCAACAGTGAGTTCATCTGTCAGGGACCTGAGAGGGGCCCCGCTTCACCAGGCCTGTCTCCGCAACACATTGCTTTATCGATCCCGACGGGGGGGACACTGTGCTGGTCACCCGTGCACAACGTCCAACAGCCTCTCAGAGACAACACATCACATTCCAAGAGGGCCCGATCGTTCCTCAGTGCACAATGTCAAAAAGTGGACCACTGTGACCTAACACGAGGCCTGTGTGCAATGGGCATGCACACCAGCACACCAGCATGTGATGCTTGCGTGTGCGTGATGCATGTGTGTGCGTGACATTTGCGAGTGCGTCACGATGTGTGTGATGCTTTGCACATGCGTGATGCTTGCCTGTGCATGATGTTTGCATGTGCATAATGCGTGCGTGATGCCTGCATGTGCATTATGACAGTGTGCATGATGCCCGCGGAGGGAAACTCATTTGAGTAAGGGTTTCCGTCTCTTTGAGACGCCTGCACAGCTGTGTGATTCCCCGTTTGTTGTGTTCCTTTATTGTTATCCTAATGGGTGACAGTGATGAACTGCTTCAGGTTCGAGGCCCGCAGCTTGCTTCAATTGAATGACGGAACATCCACCGCCGACGAAACGGAAATGAAACTTTTTCCGTCCCCCAGAAATGTTCCATTTGTTGTTGTTTTCCCTTCTTGAACTAAACGTTTGATCCGCAGGCCAGCCCTTCAAGCTGGACCCGAAGTCGGCCCACCGCAAGCTGAAGGTGTCCCACGACAACCTGACGGTGGAGCGCGAGGAGACGTCCTCCAAGAAGGCCCAAAGCCAGGACCGCTTCACCAGCCAGGGCAACTACGGCGTGACGGGCAACGTCTACATCGACAGCGGCCGCCACTACTGGGAGGCCCTGATTGGCGGGAGCTCGTGGTGAGAACGAGGGGCCAATCAGACTGTGACTTTCATACTGGGGGAAGAAATCCAATAAAATCAATCGCCCTGTCTCCCTCTGTCTGTCTGCTCTGTCACTCTCTCTCCAATTCGGTCTCTCACTTCTTGTGCTTTTTATCTCTCTCTGGCTCTGTCTCTCGCCTCTGTCACTCTCTCTCGTTCTCTCTCTCTCTTTTTCCCTATATCGTCCTCTATCTCCCCCTCTCTATGTGCTTCTCACTCTCTCTCTCTCTCCCTCTCTCTCCCCCTTGCTCTCTCTCCAGGTTTGCGGTGGGCGTGGCCTACAAGTCGGCGCCCAAACACGAGTGGGTGGGGAAGAACTCGGCCTCATGGGTGCTGTCGCGCTGCAACAGCTCCTGGGTGGCGCGGCACAACGGCAAGGAGCTGTCGGTGGAGCCGTCGCCCCACCTGCGGCGCGTCGGCGTGCTGCTGGACTACGACTCGGGCTCGCTGTCCTTCTACGACGCCGTGGCGTCGCAGCACCTGCACACCTTCCACGTGGACTTTGTGCAGCCGGTCTGCCCCGTGTTCAACCTGTGGAACCGCTGCCTGACTGTCCTGTCCGGGCTGCCCATCCCGGACAACCTGGAGGCCAGCGACTGCCGGGAATGAGCCCCGCGATGGGACGCCGGACGGAACGCCGCCACGGAATGCTGTGCCGGAATGCCGTGCCGGAATGCCGTGCCGGAATGCCGTGCCGGAATGCCGTGCCGGAATGCCGCCATGGACCGCCATCACGGCTCGCCAAACCCCAGGGCGCCGCTTATGAAACGATGCGTCGCCGACATTGGGCGCCTCGCCGCCATGCGCTCCAAGGGGAGGGTCCAGACAAAACGTTTGTTGCACATTGAAGACAATCGATGTGCAAAAGAACGATGTGGTCCTACATGAGGGCTGCCTACGCCGTCCAGGATGGGAGCTCAGCGGGGTTTTTTCTCGCTCGGAGGCATGAACATCGATGTGCAAAAGAACGATGTGGTCCTACATGAGGGCTGCCTACGCCGTCCAGGACGGGAGCTCAGCGGGGTTTTTTCTCGCTCGGATGGAGACACCTGACACACAGCATCCTGCGGCCTCGGAGCTCGCTCATTGGTTGTCGTGGCAGCTCCTCCCAGCCAGGGGAGGAGCATGGCTCGTAACACACGACACTGTGGAGGACCTGAGGAACGACTGGTCCAGCCTGCGTGTGTTGGGGTCCGTTTGGGCGCGTTTTTGTGCGTTGGCGTGCATTGGTGTACATCGGCGTGCGTTTGTGTGTAGTCGTGTGTTGGGTGTGTGTTGGCGTGCGTTTGTGTGCGTTTGTGTGTAGTCGTGTGTTGGGTGTGCGTTGGCGTGCGTTTGTGTGCGTTTGTGTGCGTTTGTGTGTAGTCGTGTGATGGGTGTGCGTTGGCGTGCGTTTGTGTGCGTTTGTGTGTAGCTATGTGTTGGGTGTGCGTTATACGGCAACAAAGACAATCTTCACACCGTTTGCTGGTATGAAGCCCATGTACTATAGATACGAGAAGCAATAAGTCAACTGGGGCACACCCAGGAGCGCCCTGTTTGTTTGTAAGCCGCTGAAGCAGCTTGCTGATTGGCTGAGATCGTGGCCCCTTCAGGCGGGCGCTGTGAGGGTCGTTCCTACCATGAAGGGGGTTTTCTATTTTGCACAGCGTGAACAAGTTCCCTGCTGGCTTGTTTGGAGGAATTTGGAGATGACAAGATTTCGATTAGCATTTTTAGATTTGTATTGAATTATTTTTACACCTGCCTAAGATGGTTTGTTTAGTGCACATATTTCTGCATGTTTTGATTTTTCCGGGGCTGCCAAGACGAGGTCTGCAGGCGAAACGGCAGCGAGGGGGAATAAGCCCAGCCGTGTCTCGTGAAGGTTCAATGATCCATTGTTTTTAGTTGGGGGCGAACGTGTGTGAGAGAGAGAGTGTTATTTATACACTCCTGTAGAAGTTAGCGAGTTTTTGAAGCACTTTCAGCACCCCAGCCCCCCCATGCTAAAGCCTAGCCCTACCTGCTACAGTGTATACCGTCTCCATGCCCTCTTGTACATGTGTAAACATATAGAATAGACTATAGGTTCCTTTAATTCCTCACAGAAATGCAATGTTGGATTCTATGTTTGTGTGGATGCCAATTATTTATTAGTTGAAAAATGAAATTGTAATTTTAAATAGGAGTCAACAAAAACCTTAACACGGGCAATACATCCTACAAACCAAAATATAAACTCTTGGTAACTCAGTTCACCCATACTGGCCTGAGTCAAATAGAAAGCTGGGAGTCCTCAAATCAACACTGCACCACCATTTTTGCACATTTGTTCTTCTGTGATCTAATAAAGAATGTCTTAATTTCCTTGTTTGTCAGTCTTATTTTCTCTGAACAAAACGTAGCCCTTATGGAGAGCCTTCTTCTGGTGGGTGCAGAGAGGTGGGGGGGCTCTTACACCATTGTAAACGTGTAAATATGACAAGATTGGCTGTGACACCGCTTTTGTCCAACCGCGCTGCAGCCTGAAGAAGAATGCGATGAGAGGTGATGGCAGCCTGGACTCTGGATGACCTCTCGGCCGGAGACCCCGGGGAAACGGATCGAGAAACACTTAGCAGGGCACTGCTGGGGCAGCGAGCAAGACCGCCATGTGACGCCACAGCGAGGGCATGGTCCGAGCCGCGTCAGTTTATAAAAAACACAAAGATGTTGATATACACATCGGCTAACGGAGGATTAATAATCAGTATTACAGACAATATTCAGGGCTCGGGGCCTCTTCTGTTCTGCTTCTTCTGTTCTTTTTAATGAATGCGTGATTTATAGTGGCTGTCGGCGAAGGACTAAATATAACGGGACCATGAAAAGCCATTCCATTATGTGGTAAAATATCAGTTTTAGTTAATTAAATTCAATTAAATAATCACATGGTATTTATCAGCACCGGGAAGTATATCATGAAAACGTTTGGTTAATAGAGTGTGCCTTGGGATAGATGAAATGGAAAAAGGAACATTTCATCTTTCGCTAACATTTCATCAAATTCTAATCCAATTAGTTCATCTTCGCAGCATACAGAAGTGGAAGAAAAAAACAAAATCTTCATAGACGAAGGGAATAATGGAGACGCTGAAGAGGAAAATTAAATAATAACCAGTTGCATTTTAGTTTTTGTGTTGTTGTATTTTGCCAATCAAGAGTCCCTCATGTACAGCTTTGGTCTTCTTTGCTATGGAGGCTGTTAAAATAACAAACACATTGAATGGCAACAAAATGTTAAAATAACGAACACATTTAATGGCAACAAACAGTTAAAATAACGGACACATTGAATGGCAGCAAACAGTTAAAATAATAATTGGATGCGGTGCTGGACATGGAGCCAACCATTGGCTAAACTGCATTCTCTTTCTCAACGCGACAGCCAACAATACGATAGCCTCTATAAACTTGAACAAACATACCGTAAGTTGAGATAAATTGTATTGTTCTAACATGATCAAAAAGTCCCATTTTATCTTTATGTATTACAGTAAATTATTATTAAGGGAAAGGAAACGCACGTACCTTAGCACCCCCTGCTGGTACTGTACAGAATGTGTGAAACTTAGTGAAACTCCGGACGATTAGCCAATCCCCATCCAACCGAAGATAAATTCATCTATTGCAATGAGGGATATTTGACGGATTTACATTAAATGTTCTCTGTCTCTGAATGGAGCCTACCATCTGAATTGCATGCAGCATATTATATTATAGAGGACCACACACATTCTCACGCTTTATTCCCTGCGGGGCTGTCTGCGGGCTGTCCCGCAGACACAGGCAAACTCTAGCAAGTAGTAATAATAATAATAATAATAATAATAATAATAATAATAATAATAATAATAATAATAATAATAATAATAATAATAATAATAATAATAATAATAATAATAATAATAATAATAATAGTATTAAAAGATTTAAAACAACATTTGTTATATTTTAATAATAATATTGTAATTTGTATTTTCTGGCTGTTTTATTGTTATTCGAACGACTTTTTTTTTTTTTAGATGCCATACGCATATCTAAAACAATAAAAACGGGAAAAAAGAGAAAATAACAACTTTTACGGAAATATTCTTGCGCATATTTGACCGCTTCTCTAGCCCAGCTGTGTCCCGCTGATTGGTCAGATCCTCCATTCACAACCCGAGCAGAAAGGTCGAACCCACGACGCGGCGCTTTAAACACGCCCCGCCCCCTTTCCCGGAACAGGAAGTAACCATCCGCTGCTGACGTTGTTGATAGTGTCCCGAGTACGAAATAAGCTATGGCGTCCACGGATCCGTCCCTGTTGGACATCACGGACAAAGACGTGCGAGAGAAGCTGTCGCTGTGGGACCGCCGCGGCGAGCCGACCGCCCCGCTGACCGACGCGCAGAGCGACTCGGTGGCGGAGGTCCGAGCCGCCGCGGAGACCCTGCCCGTCCCGTCAGAGGTGAGACGTGCTAAGCACTGTCCTAATGCGTGTCCAGCTCCCCACTTGGGTTGTCTACCGTGTATTTACAACGTGATGTCTGTAATTAGTTCGTCCTCCACTCTAAAGTGTGGCTGTGTTGTGCCTGGTGGCTATCGTACTGTACTGGTCCCAGTCCATGGCAGGTGATAGTGGAGAGATTAGACTCTGCCACGTTGGATCGCCAATGTTGCCAACCTGCAAAGAGGAGAATGGCTAATGGTAAAAGGACTGTCTTTACACAGCGTTTTTTATAACTAGTGGCCATTGAAAGGGCTTTACAATACTGCCTAACATTCACCCATTCATGCAAACATTCACCCACCGACAGCAGAGTCAACCACACAAGGCGCCAGCCAGCTCGTCAGAAGCAGTCAGGGTTTAGGTGCCCTGCTCAGGGACACCTCGACGCTCAGCTAGGAGGAGCGAGGATCGAACTAGCAACCTTCCGGTTACCAACCAACCCGCTCTACCTCCTGACCCATCTAACCGAAGCGTGTGTGTGTGTGTGTGTGTGTGTGTGTGTGTGTGTGTGTGTGTGTGTGTGTGTGTGTGTGTGTGTGTGTGTGTGTGTGTGTGTGTGTGTGTGCGTGTGTGTTCCAGCTCCCGATCGAGGACCTGTGCAGTCTGTCCTCGCGCTCGCTTCACTCCCCCTTCAGCACCACCGTGCCCGACTCCACTGAGGACGTCCTGCTGAAGGGCTTCCAGATGCTGGACATGGAGAACGCCCGGATAGAGACCGCCCAGCAGGTGAGTCTCCCCACCCCGCCGACACATGGATCACGTGGCCGGGTGCCACAGTAACACTGGTGTGGTCTGCTCTTCCACAGTTCTTCTCCTGGTTTGCTAACCTGCAGACGAAGATGGACTTGGAGGAGGGGGAGCAATACAGGTGGGGGGCCATTGTGTTCCACATGCTGATCGATTAAGCACACTAAGGATGTCCAGCGTGTGTTCTGATGGACATGGCGGTTAACAGTTGAGGCCAAGCACCTCTTAGCCTCAACTATTAACCTCAGGCGTGTACGGCATTGTAATCATAACTGTGATTATTATTATTATTGTTTATGTATGTATGCTGGAAACACTATACATTTCTTTATTTTATTCTTGAATCTCTTTGTTTTCCATGAGCTGCTGTAACATGTGAATTTCTCATATATATGTGATGAAATAAAGCTCTTGTCTTATCCTCATGGATGACAATCGCCTCTCTAGTGTTTTGTTCGATCTCATGCGCTGACCACAAGGCTTCTCATTGTCCTGGTCCTCAGGAAGACGCGGGAGCACTTCTACTCGTACCAGGAGCAGTGCGACGCCATCCTGGCGGACGTCCACGCGGCGCTGGACCACCTGGACACGCTCCAGAAGCAGTACCTGTTCGTCTCCAACAAGACGGGCACCCTGCACGAGGCCTGTGAGCAGCTGCTGAGGGAGCAGGTGAGGGTGATGGGGTGAGGGTAAGGGGGGGCTAGGGTGATGGGGTGAGGGGTCAAGGGGCTAGGGTGTTGGGGTGAGGGTAAGGAGGCTAGGGTGATGGGGTGAGGGAGGAGGCTAGGGTGATGGGGTGAGGGAAGGGGGGGCTAGGGTGATGGGGTGGGGGGGAAGGGGAGGGCCTAGGGTGATGGGGTCGAGGGGGCTAGGTTGAGGGGGTGCGGGAGGGGCTAGGGTGTTGGGGTGAGGGTAAGGGGGCTAGGGTGTTGGGGTGAGGGTAAGGGGGCTAGGTTGAGGGGGTGAGGGAGGGGGCTAGGGTGAGGGGTCGAGGGGGCTAGGGTGAGGGGGTGCGGGAGGGGGCTAGGGTGATGGGGTGAGGGCCAGAGGGGGAGGAGGCTAGGGGCATGGCTTCTCGCTGAGCTCTGCTGTACATTCCCTGTTTTTATCGGTTTAAAGTTTGTTTGAAGGTGAGCATCTTGCTCTTCGGCAGGCAGCCTTGGCTGTGTGTGTCTGCGTGTGTGTTTAACTTCATTCATTTTTTGTGTGTATATTTGTGTTTTTATGACGTTGAATTGTAGTGTACCTTCTGCTTCCATTCACTTTTGTACTGTAAGCAATTTTTAGATAAAGTTAAAACCGTTTTTTTTGCCACAGAGCTGCAACGTATGCTTTATGGATGACTAGCAGTCAGTGTCTCGGCTGTTTTGGGGCTGTTCCTTTCTGTTTTCTGGGATGGATTCGGTTATGGTTGTCGGTCCTGAATGACCCAACAGGACTAATCGGCTGTTTGAGAGTCGTGCATCGTAATGGAAACAAACGCACACAACAGTTTGTCAACATCGGCAGAACACATTCTGTGTGTGGTTGGTCTCTCTGTTTCTTCACTTCGCTGTGTTCCTGTGTTTGCAGGCAGAGCTTGTTGACCTGGCAGAGAGCATCCAGCAGAAACTCTCCTACTTTAACGAGCTGGAGAACATCAACACGGTAGGAACTCCTCATTAGCCCCATGCTGCTGAAACGTTTACATCTCCTCCTCTTACCGTGCGTTCGCACTAAAAGCAAATATTCACGCCGCTTGTTCCCTCGCGGGGGGTGCACCGAGATTACTAACGTAGATGATTCGCACAAATGTCCAATCACTCACGCGAGTGTAGGTGGAGGGGCTTACCTCAGATTGTATATCTCGCATGAACCAGGGTGTCAGAGCTTGGTAATAACCATGGTAATGTCAGGGCTGCACCTGTGTGTACCCTGACTGGACCGCTCTGCTAAAGGACTCCATGCTCAACGTCAGTCATCTGGACTGGTTTAGTCCACGTCCCGTCCCCGGGTTCAGACCCTTCATTAGCCCTCAGAGAGGCCCCTGTGTCTCTCAGACCGTGACATCTCTGTAAATGGGGTCTGTGCTCTTCGCCTTCTGTGAAAGCCGACTTGATGTTGCAGACGGCGGCGTTTTGAAACGGTAATCACTGATATTACAAAAAAGCATCCAAGCGTGACGGTTCCCGTTTTTAAATCAGTAACGCGCAGACCGAACTGCATCCTGGGGACAAAATGGCTCCGGACCCCCTGCACCGACACACGCTCCACCTCCCCCCCCCCCCCGTCTTCTGTCTCTCTGTCTTCTATCTGTCTGTCTCTGTCTGTCTGTCTGTCTGTAGAAGTTGAATTTGCCCTCGCTGTCGGTGAACAGTGAAGGCTTCATCCCCATGCTCTCCAAACTGGACGACTGCATTGAGTACGTCTCTTCACATGTGAGTAGAGTTCTGTTTTCAAATGAATAGTTCATATTATGCATCATGTTGTAGATTAACAATCACAGAATGGTTAAAAATCTGACTGGAACCATTTAAACAAAACAATGACCTCATTTGTTAGCTTGTACATCGTAAGACGGCCTCCGTTATGGAAGCATAGCAGCATAGGAAGGCTTGGGGTACTGATGTGATTCTGGTCATTTGTTTGTAATTAATCGCGACTGCCGTAGTGTTGTGTAGTGTGTAGTCGTAGAGACATGGCACAACAAAGTTTTGCTAGCTTAGGGGACGGTATATCAAGGTTGTTGTCGGATTTTACAGTAGCGCAACTCCCCAGAGGCACCAGGGAGTATTGCCCCAAAACAACTCCCATGATGCATTCTGACGTACGAGCTCTGGCGCACAAAGTCGGCGTTACATAAGCGTCCCTCAGCAGCGTCTCACCCAGCACTCTTCCCCCCCCACTCCCAGCCCAACTTCAAGGACTACCCGGTGTACCTGGCCAAGTTCAAACAGTGTCTCTCCAAAGCCATGCACTTCATGAAGAGCCACATCGTGAACACCCTGCACAACCTCACCAGCCAGCTCACCAAACGGGTAAGCAGGCCCGGCTTTCGGCTTGGCAGTCATCCCCGCAGTGCTGCGCTTCGACTCCGGTGGGATTTCAGAGCTGTCACTCTCCATCCTCCTCACAGGACCCTCTGGGCCTGGCCAACGCAGACAATGCCTTCACCCTGTACTACGTCAAGTTCAGAGCGGCAGCGCCCAAAGTCAGAGTAAGCACCATGTCCAATCCCTCTCGTTTCTCCCCCTCCTCCTCCTCCGCTCTCAGTGGTTTCTCCTGAAATCGTTCTTTGCCCATGAATGTGTGAAGGCTGAGAGCGGTTGTTCGTAACGCCTTTTTTGCTTTTGCAGACGCTGATCGAACAGATCGAAGAGCGGGCGGACAAGATCCAAGAGTACGTACAGACGCTCCTTACCAGAGGTCATCAGATCCATAATCGCCCCTCCTCCGTTCGTACTGAGAAGGAGCAAGAGCCTCTGTCCTTGATGAGAAATGGGTTTAGCAGCTCGGCAGCCCAACGTTAAGCCCTCCTCATCCCCTGATCGGATTCCTTCAGACGCACCACCAGTTTTACCACTCTTTATTGATCTATATTTTAAATTATTTTAATTGATTGAACGTTTACATTCAGGGCATTTAGCAGACGCTTAGTATTCAAAGCGACTTACAATAAGTCCATTTGTCAGACGAAAGAGAAACGGCAATATATATCGTTGTCTGTACAGTAAGGATGGTCACTGAACCAATCGCGAGGTTAACCCTTTCTCCGTACACAACAGAGATAGCTAGGATAAGACGCTACACCACGCAAAGTAGTGCTTTTAACTGCAATAACGTACAATAAGTGCGTACATTGAGTGACAGGACGTACAACAAACCCCTCAGGGTGTAAGAGGGGTGGGGGGGTGTAACGGGGGAGGCTGTCCAGAGTCGAGGTGCACTCTGAACAAGTGAGTCTTCAGTCTGTAGCAGGAGCTGGTGAGCTCATCTGCAGGGAGCCTCTTCTATATATTCCTTCAATTATTTGAATTGATTGAGCGTGCCCCTAACGATGCCCACCCCACCCCCCCCCAAGGTACCACAACCTGCTGGAGGCGGTCCACCAGTGTTACCTGGACCAACGAGAGCGGCTGCTAAGCCCCAGTATCACCTCCACCATCACCGACCTGACCAGCCAGAACAGCAAGGACCACTGTGCCCTGGTGAGCCCCCGCAGCCCCCACTGGGACTGGAGCTAGCAATCACACGCTGCGGTTATCGCCGGCGTCTTTTTTTAAAAAAGGTCCCATGAAATGCCCCCCAGGTGTGAGTGTGGTTAGCCGTTACACGCCGTTTGGAAAGTCGGGCTCTTATGACATCACAGGTGGGCGTGTCCACCTGTGATGTGTGACGGATGGGTGAGCAACGTGTGCTGCAGTCCACTGGGCGGGCTGGCAGGCGGACCTAGCCAGCGTACATCTGGGTGGAAACAGCTGAGACGGAGGCAGATTATCAAAACGGCGTGTAATGGCTGATCACGCCTGGTGGCCTGCCGTGGATCCTCCTTTAAAGGGGTTGACGCGGTGTGGAGTGGTTTTAAAACCTGTCGCTGTCCATCCAAGCATGCAGCCGAGGGACATGTTTTATTGGCCTGGGGATCGTCGAAGGTTGTTTTGTGTTACGGGTTCATTTCCCGCTGTCTACCTTTTAGAGGGCATCTTGCTCAAGGGCGCGTAACGCCTGACATGCTCTTTAATAACCTGTATTAAAAATACCACGTTTGTTTGGATTGAACGTCTCCTAAATATTCAGATAGCATGCCTAGATACGTTTAAAATGTCTTAAATTTTACAATAGGTGTGTGTGTGTGTGTGTGTGTGTGTGTGTGTGTGTGTGTGTGTGTGTGTGTGTGTGTGTGTGTGTGTGTGTGTGTGTGTGTGTGTGTGTGTGTGTGTTGCTGCCGTGGAAGACTCCGTAGCCGCTGACCTTATTAACTTTATTAACTCTGTGGCTCCTCCCCTCTACTTCCTCATAGGTCCGCAGTGGCTGTGCCTTCATGGTCCACGTCTGTCAGGACGAACACCAGCTCTACAACGAGTTCTTCAGCAGACCCTCCCCCCGCCTGGAGTAAGACCCCCCCCACCCCATAACTGCCTCTTAACTAGTTCAGTGTCTGTGTCTCTCTGTCTGTCTGTGTCTGTGTCTGTTTCTCTCTATCTCTCGGTCTGTCTGTGTCTCTGTTTCTGTCTGTCTGTCTATCTCGCTCTCGCTCTCGCCCCCTCTCTCTCTCGCCCTCTCTCTCTCTCTCGCGCTCTCGTTCTCTCTCTCTCTCTCTCTCGCTCTCGTTCTCGCTCTCTCTCGCTCTCGCTCTCGCCCTCTCTCTCGCCCTCTCCCTCGCCCTCTCTCTCTCTCTCTCTCTCGTTCTCTCTCTCTCGCTCGCTCGCGTTCTCGCTCTCTCTCGCTCCAGCTCTCCCCTCTCTCTCGCCTTCTCTCTCGCCCTCTCTCTCTCTCTCTCTCTCTCTCACCCTCTACCTTTACTGAACCTTACTGTTTGCTCAGACGCAGGCTGCTTCCTCTGTTATCTGATCAGTGCCATCAAATTACTAGGATTTGACTCCTCACACAAAGGCGTGGTGTGTGAAGTATCGACGCGAGTCCTCGACGGCAGATCATTCCCCTATTTGAGCAGATGTGTTGCGTTACTGAGCAAACACGTCCAACGTGTCGAGGAGTCTAGACGACAGCAGGCATTACATGCACATCAAACCCTTAAAGGAGCAGTACTTTTCCCCTCCAATTCAACTACTTTTGATGCACTGAACATGATTGTACTTAGTAATCAGCAGCGACGCTTTTATTCTGAAAGCGTGCAGTAAAGGCTGTGCGTGAGGACTTCCGGTTTGAGCATGTAGTGAGCAGGACGTAACGCGAGAAGTGGCTCCGAGTACTTTTTATTTCTATACCCTCATTTTTCGCAATACAGTTTGGCGAGTCCTTGGTTTGATTCAGTGTACTTTTTAAAATAACTTTGCACGACTAAATGAGTCCAAGAGAGACGGCCGAGGGCAAAAAACTGCCGAAATGGACGAAAATGCTAGTGAAGGCAACATGGACGCACAAGCTAGCCCAAGCCTCGAGGTTACCTGCTGACTGCCACTCCACTCGTGCCTCTTTCCGACCTCGCACAGTCATGTGACCTCCTCCTGAAAAAAGCACTCGGCGAGGCACTGGCACAATCTCGGCATCCCTGAGCCGGTAAAATCGTCTCTGACTCCCAAGAAGAACGCATCCATGACATGGAAGAGGGGCTAAACGGCCACAGCGACAGGATCGAGGCTATCGAAACAACATGCGCCGCACCTGTAGCTGAGAACGGGAGGCTGAAAAACAAAGTGGATGACTTGGAAAATCGCTCCCGTAGGTCCAATCTGCGAGTTGTCGGCATCCCGGAGAATCTGGAGGGGCCGGACACAGTTAAGTTCATGACTGAATTTTTCGAGGAAGTCCTGGGAAAAGAATTCTTCCCGCATCCCGTCATTCTCTCCCGTGCGCACCGAGTGGGACCCAAGTTGACAGCGGACTCCGGCCCCAGCCCCAAACGGCCGAGGATATTCCTCGTTCTCTTCCACTCCTTCCAAAACAAACACCGCATAATAACGAGGTAAACGAGAGCAGCTTGTTTCTTCAGCGGAACATAAGTTATTTTTCATGAGGATGTCAGCGCGGAACTCGCAAGAAACAAGCTGCCTTAAAGAGTGAAATCCCTCCTGTTACAAGAGAGCGTCAGTTCGCTCTCATCCTATCCGCCCGGCTCCGCGTCCTGCACGACGGACAGACGCTGTTCTTCACGACACCGGAGAAGGCCAGGGAATTACGACTTCACTTGGGTGAGATTTAAACGATCTGGAGAACAATCCAATCTAGCAAAAAAGGTGACATTAAGCCTTGCTTCGGCTGCACACTTTGATTCTTTTGGGGACTTGTTTGCTATATATGGCTGGTTGAATACTTATGTATGTGAAAAAAAAAAAAGAACTAACCTACATCCTATTCTGACACGATATATATTTCGTTATATGTGGTCTAATATGTCGGTTCATACACGTTGTATACAATAACAACTGCTGGGCCCTAGTATTTGATTTAATAACACAGTTATTATTCTCTAGCCATGCACAGTTATGTTCTGTTGGTGTGCCTTCCAACATTGAACTTTTGATGATGCCATTTACAGACCATGGTCAATTTGGTAGGCGGTTAAATACAGTGACATTACTCGTCCTGAACAAGCTGAAAGTTCATTTTATTTAATCAGGCCACCACTCTTTTAGTTGAAGATACTTTTTCTAGTCCAACCGTGCCTTTGGTAACTTGTACAGTGAGCACTGGTGAGCCAGTGCCAAACTGGATAATATATATTTCCATTTAATTTATTTATTTAGTGGGTCCCTTCTTTTCTTTTTTCCAAGGTAGCCGAATAAATTTTATATAGGTAGAACATACATCATTTACTGAGAGGGAGCCACCCTCAGGTTAGGATAGGATTATAACACGGATGTTGGAAGTCTTTTCATCGAGGAATTCCTGCGGTTTTTCTTCGTTTGGGAAGAAATCTAGTTGGGGTGTTCAATGTTTTTTTTTTTGTTTTCAACTTGTTCGATGAAATGGGGGAACATTCTATATGTGGGCACACTTATCTTCAAGGAATGCACAAGCTTAGGTAAAGCTTAGTTATCATTCATACATTTTTTATTTTACTTCGTACACAACTAACAAAAACTTAATGACCAACACCATACTCATACCTTTCAGGGCTAATTCAACTATCCATTAGATGTCTGCTATGAAAATAATGCAGCGTATAAGCCCAATTGGTGACTGCTTTAGCTGTGTGTCCATGGAATTTTTAAGGGATGAACGGGTTCCTGTGAACCGGGTCGAGGATTTTTCTCATACTTTAAACAATTGAAAAACTGATGTATATTTGCAGGAAACTCATTTACGTTAGAAATCACACCAGACTTCGAAGCATAGATGGATCAATTCATATCCTTCCAGTTTCTAAATTTATAACAGAATTCACGAGGTGCAATTTTGTTAATAAACCAATCATTCTTCACTAACGTGCTATAATTGCGACCCCAATGTCGATATGTCATTGTCTCAGCCCTCCTATTTCAGAACACCTGTTCTTGGTTAACGTCCTATGCCCCTAATCTGGACGTGCTCCTGAATTTGCCAATAAGCTTCGTCATCCCTCCCATTTGATACCATAGATAACCTTGCAGGAGATCTGAATGTACCAACATTGAACCCATCTTTACCTCCGAAAAATCTACCCAAATCTGCCACACCAAATCTGTAATGCAAGGTCTTCTCAGTTTTATTGAGACAAAATGGCTGTGCTAGACCATGGAAGGTTTCAAAATCCAACCTCCAAACAATTTTCTTTCTTTCTCATGTCCACCATTCTTTCTCAAGGATAGATACTTGTTATAGATAGCTCTTTCATTTCCTGCATGGAATCTGTTGACACAAACTTGCCACTCCCTATCAATTTTCAGAGATCAGCACCGCTCATCTTAACCTTCTCTTACTTTGAACGATGCAGAGCAATCCTTCTGGGACTTAACTCCTGTTGCTTTCAGATGACGAAATTTTGTGACAAATGAATACTACTAATATAGATACTTTTGCGGAAAAACAAGAATGAATTACTATCATATACCCTACTTTGAAACTCTAAAAGCGTACTAAGAGACAAATTATCTCTATTGTAGCGCATGACCAATAGGACACCGCGCTAAAACAAATACAAGACTTGAGCAGAATTTCGCACAAAAACAGACCCAAACAATTTTAATTTTAGACCGCCAGCTACCTTCTTGTAAACCCCCTCTCCAGAATTCTTATATAAAGATACGGATAGCTTTACACGTCTAAACTCATATCTTTATATCGACCAACCAGGCTGTAGTATTGTTACTTGCGACCCGGAGCACTCTATTATACGTACGGAAAAAAGCTAGTCGTCTGCTGGCTCACCAGCTGAAACGCCAGGCAACGCGTCACGGCTAACCCAAGTAGGAATCAGGATCAGAATATAGTCACCAAACCCAAAGGAAATATATAAAGACCTTTGCAACAATTTTTTACTCTACATACACCTCGCATTCCCTCAGATGTTACAAATATGACCGTTCTTAAGGATAATTTGGGAATACCCTACTATTGAGCCTGGAGATAGAAGGTTGACCAGCTCTCTTACCAGCAGAATCACTGCAGCCCTCCGGGATACGTTCGAATGGTAACATCTCCAGAGTGCCTGACGGTACCTCCCGAAATTTTCTTAAGAAATTTAAAAGATAAACTTGCACCCCATTATCATAAGAAGGTATTTTACAATCATGGGAAAGGGTTCTTTGCCCCCTACCTCTCACACAACTACATTACCACTACTCCTCAAAAGGACAAGGACCCTACTAACTGTGGCCCTACCGTCTCTATCTCCCTCCTAAAGTGGATATAAGTAATTGATGCCCACAGGTCGATGGCACATCAGCTTAGAATCCGTTCTCCCAAAAGTTAATAGCTAGGACCACGGCTTTAAAGGGTCGCACTCTTTTCAAATATTCGGCCACCCGCGTGATCTACTCCCCCATCGTCCACCTCCTCGACGGCAAAAGCTCTACTCTCTAGATGCGAGAAGCCTTTGATCGGGATGGAACAAAATAGTCTGTCAATTCCTTGGGCAGCTTTTTAAATGCCCCCCCAAGGTTTGGGTTTGGGACATATTTTGGCATGATCCATCTCTCTATTCTCCCCACAAAAGCATGTATCAAACTATCAATCTCATTCCAAAATTTTTCCCCCTGTCACGTGGGACACTTCAGATGTCCGTTTATCCCCGTTTCGCGCTTTTGCAGTGGCAATAACCTTCTCGGCGATGCATTTGAGTCATCATTGTTTTAACGGGATGGCCAGTGGGAGTGATTATACATCGCGTCTCTCTATATGCCAGCGATCTCTTTAATCTATGTAAGAATCGGAAAGCTAGCGCCCCGGTATCATCGTATCACTAGTTGAACTTCTTGGGGTCTTTTTGGCCTACAAACTAATATCAGAAAAGCGAATGCTCGCCCCATTAATATTGCAATGCACACATCTCAAACAAGAGTCATCCTCCCTCTTCCATCTTAACACACATTCCTGGATTCAAATATTCTTGGAATAAAATCACACTTCCTTCACCTCTCTTTTTGGTACAGCTCAATTTACTCCCC
>OLKM01003256.1:0-40025 GCA_900291075.1 Melanogrammus aeglefinus | reverse complement strand
AATTGGTACTGGTGACGTAATCCATTCAAACCTGCTACACAGATGACCGCGGACGATCGGTCGAATGACGTAAGTAAGTTCGCAATAACATTCTCTATATAGTTCACTGAACGCCGACCCGAGAAGATAAACATTACATTTATTAGCTTGATTCCTAATGTACATTTATTTCGAGTTACTAACTTTATATTCCCTCGCATTGGATTTTAGTTGTTTAATTTTTCGGCTTAAATCTAGTAACTGGAGTGCATAAGAGCAGGTTTCAAAAGAAAACATTTTTCGCGCTCAATGTTGCGAGACAAAATAACTATATCAAGACTATTCATCTATAATCTATAATATCTATAATATAATCTATGAACTATATCGGAGATGTTCGGCGACTTTCCTAGGTCATCGACGCGATCGTCCGCGGTCCAATCTCGCGACTCGCGGGCATCTCGCGATGTCCGTGGTCATCTCGCGATCATTCCGCGGTCACTCGCGCTCGTCGCGGCGCGGTCATCTGTTGCTAGCGGTTTGAATGGATACGTCACCGGTACAAATTTGCAGCCGGTACAAATTTGGTGTGGACGCGGCGGTTGGTTGGTTGCATCGGCGTTAAAAAGTAGTAGAAGAAGAATGCTTGTGAGTCATTTCCGGTAAGTGCGCAGCGGCCGTGTTTGATATGAGACGGTACTTAGCTTTGTAAATTTTTGCGCACCGTGCAACTACGTGCACTGAATGCAAGTGTACTGTAAAGCAGTGCATTAGAGAAGTACGTTTAGACTCGCAGTGTCTCCGCATATCCCCCTAAAAATTAAAAAATTGTTGGCACAGCATCTGGCTTCAGGCGATTGGTGGGACGGCGACAATTCCATCGTTCAGCAAAAGGCTCCCTCTTCAACGTCCATCACCTCTATAAAGTGGCGCTACATACTCTCTGCCCTGGTCTCTTTGGGGGCTGAGGGTTTCAGCAACGCAATTAAAACCATTTTTGGAGCAGTTTAGGGCTTCTGTACAGGAATAGACATGAAATTAACTATTTACCCACTCTTTACCGATAATTCGTTTGAGACACCAGGGTCAACACATAAACATGACCCCCTGTTCTGCTTCCAAGATTTGCATGGTCATTTGAAAGCCCAAACCATTCTGATGACGGTCACGCCTGCTTTTTTTAAAACATGGCCCGCGCCTAGTGGCGAA
The DNA here is from genome assembly GCA_900291075.1 of Melanogrammus aeglefinus. Lineage (NCBI taxonomy): Eukaryota > Metazoa > Chordata > Actinopteri > Gadiformes > Gadidae > Melanogrammus > Melanogrammus aeglefinus. The sequence continues at coordinate 38,837 of OLKM01003256.1, read as the reverse complement.
GTCGTTGTCAACTTGTCATTTTCCAAGTGAAACTTACTTAAATTTCTGGTTTTAAAATGGAAATACATGTATTTTCAAAATGAAAAAAGCGACCAAAAAAGGTCCAGTTCTCATTGCTTCATTTCCACTGGGGGGGCTTTCGGGGCCGTGCCCCCTCTAGCGGTCATTAATGCCCCTCCTACCACAGGTCATGGCGTGGCTGAAAAAAATCCCTTTTAGTTATTCCTTTAATATTAAATATGCAAACTGTAACTTAAATTAAATAGAATAAAATGAACGGGGGAAATCGCTCACTTTGCGTTTGCTGCAGGAATAAGCAGGTTAGGTCTGGTGGGTCAATGCTTCATCTGTTTGCTGGTAAACTTGTTTTACTTTGATTCAACTGCAGCGCGCAGAATCCTGGTTTGAATCGAAAATAATATGGTAGACGGTTTGTCCGCCTATATCAAAGACGGTTAGCCTAATTATCAACAAAAAAGGGTTTTACGAAATTTGCTTAGCCTTTACACGCAAATGCACAAGCGAATGGAAGGACACAGTAGGTGAGAGTGGGGTAAAGTGAGACTTTTTTTTTTTTACATTTGCTTCACTCTAAGCAGCTAAAATGACATATCAGCTAAAAATTTTAACATTTCCAATTAATGTCAGGAATATAGAGATCGTATTCAGGACGAAGGGCAGTGGAAATATGATTGTTTTTAAAAAAGTGGACTTGTGTCTCACTCTACCCCATCTGGGGTAAACTGAGTCAGACCAGAGATACCAAGAGGGTTGGGGTAAACTGATCCACTTGCTTTATCCACTCTGAAACTATCATAACAACACTGTAACAGTTGACAGCTAGATTGACAACCACACATTCCAGAACTAATTTCGGCTAACAGACTCATGGGGATTTGTCAATTAAGCACTTTACTTTTTTCTAAACACTTGGAAGTAACTCTGAACAAAATCAAATACAACATAAGATAATCAAAATGTTTTAATTAACTTCATGACAGATAGAACCAGATAGATTCGAACCAACAGTCTGGGGGTCAGAACACAAAAAAGAAACAGCTAAACAGCCTGGGACTCAGCACACGAGGGACTCGATCCACCTGGATTAGAAACATCAGCCCTGCTGTCCCTGTTTTCTTTGGCATAAACCTTATCAATTTAGACATCCCACAAACACATACACCGTGGCAAAATTGTTGGTACCCCTCTTTAATGAAAGAAGAACCACATGGTCACTGAGTAACTTGAACTGACCAAAAGTAATAATAATAAAAAAAACATACTGAAAATTAACCAATTGAAAATCAGGCATTGCTCTTTGAATTGTGGTTCAACAGACATTTTAAAAACTAACTATGAAGACAGGCCTGGAAAAAAATGCATGTACCCTAGAAGATTGAAAATCAAGTTTGACCATAGGGAAATGTTATAACTAAGGCAGTCGTCTAATTAGCCATACAGGTGTCTCAAACTTGTAATCAGTCCAGTCCTCGCTAGTTTAAAGGTGAAAAAGTAGTCACTGTGCTGTTTGGTGACATGGTGTGTACCACAACTGAACATGGACCAGCAGGAAGAGAAGGAGAGGAGTTGTCTCAGGGATTCAGACAAGAAACATTCATGGACAAGATGTCAAATGGTAAAGCTATAAGACCACTCCCAGCAGCTTGATGTTCCTGTGACTACCGTTCCACATATTATTTAAACGTTTAAGGTCATTGGGACTGTAGCCAACCTTCCCCTGACGTGCGCCGCAGGAGGAAAATTGATGACAAAATGAAGAGAAGATAAGTAAGAACGGTAACCAAATAGGCCCAGAACACCTCCAAAGAAATTAAAGGTGAACCCACAGGTCAAGGTACCTCAGTGTCAGATCGCACCATCCGTCGTTTGTTTTGAGCCGAAGTGGACTTCATGGAAGAGCGACAAGGAGGACGCACTGTTTGAAGCAATCATAAAAAAAGCGAGACTGGATTTGCCAAAGAATGCATATGAAAAGCCCACAAAGCCTTCTGGGAGACTGTCCTAGGAAGATGAGTACAAAACTGGAGCTTTTTGGCAAGGCACATAGCTCTACGTTCACAGACTCAAAATGAAGCATACAGAAAAGAACACTGTCCCTACTGTGCCAACATGGTGGAGGCTCAGTTTTTGTTCTGGGGCTGCTTTGCTGCTCTGGCAGACAGGGTGTTCTTGAATCTCTGCAGGGTACCATGAACTCAGACTACAAGGCATTCTGGCGAGAAATGTGGCTGCTATGTCCGACAGCTTGGTCTCAGTCGGCAGGTCATGGGTCTCCAACAAGATAACTGACCCAAAACCAACACACCTAAAAACACCCAGAATGGCTAAGAGCAAGACATTGACTATCGGATTGGCCTTTATGAGCCCTGTCTCAGGGTACCTGCGGAAAATTAAGAATTCCTGAAAAAAGTATTTCTGTACCTCAACTTTAAGGTGAAAGTTTTCACATATCATAGACAAACTTACAATTGCGGAGTCAATAATTTCAGCTTTTATTTTATTTATCAAAAACTCAGGAAAGATTAGAAATACTGCTTGAAATCCAATTAAAAAAAAGGATTTTAAATACAACAACGTCAGCCTTCTGAATGTAATTCTTGCATCTGTACTTAGTACTTGGTTGGGGGCCCTTTTTGCACGCATGACTGAATCCGGCGCGGCATGGATGCCTACATCTTGGTGACATATCTCAGGTGTTTGGAAGACACAACCTGCTTACCATCGCCGGCCTTTGAGCTTTTCTTTATTGTTTGGTCTCCTTCCTCGTTTCAGCTTTCTCTTGGCAATGCCCCCAGATTTTCCTATGGGGTTCAGGTCAGGTGAGTTTGCGGGCCAGTCAAGCCAACTGTAATCCCATGGTTGTTGAACGAGGATTTTGGTAGTTTTGGCAGTGTGGGCAGGTGCCCGTCCTGCTGATGATGAAGTTCCGCTCCCCATAAGCTGGTCCACCTGAAGCAAGCATGAAGTGCTCTAAATTTCCTGGTAGACAGCTGGTTTATGCTGGACTGATAAAGCAAGAGGACCAACACCCAGAGCTGACATGGAGTCCCCAAGTCATCACGACCTGGGGAAACTTAACACTGACTTCTGCATCTTCCATTTTGCGCCTCTCTGTCTTCCTCCAGAACTCTGGGACCTTTTTGTTGCCAAATGAGATGCAAACTTGCTCTCATCAGAAAAGAGGACTTTGGAACCACTTGGCCAACCAGTCCAGTCTTTCTTCTCCTAGCCCAGGTAAGGCGCCCTGGCGTTGCTTCGCTCGTGAGGAGCGGCTTGGACCACAGGAATTGCGACATTTTGAAGCCCATGTCAGCAATCCGCTGCGTGTTGTTCCCTTGAAGCAGCAACTCGCCTGTCCACTCTTATGAAGTTCCCCCCTTGCATGCCTTATTACTGACCATCGTTCTCCAGGCTGCGGTCATCCTCCGGCTTGTACACCGTTTTCCTCCATCACTTCTGCTTCCACTTAACTGTCCATTAATGTGGCTTTTGAGACTGCACTCTGAGAACCCAGCTTTTGGCTATTCACTTTGTCTACCCCTTGTGCAGGGAGTCAATGATGGTTTTCTGCACACTGTGAGATCAGCAGTCTTCACAATCAAATCAAATCAAAATCAGAATGTTATTGTCATTTTGTTGAGTCGAACAACAAAACGAGAAGGGCGTTTCTCAGGGATCAAGATCAATACATTAAAACAACGTCCCAAATGATGACTAAAAAATAATAGATAAAGTCAGTGGGAGAGATTAGGACGCTGGTGCATTGAGCATCCTGGACAGCTGAGGCAGGAAGCTGTTCGTAGCCTGGTGGTGGAGCATCTTAAGCTGCGCTAGCGTTCTTGAAGGGTAGGAGCTTAAGAGTTTTGTTCGGAGGGTGAGCAGGGGTCCCTCACTATTTTCTTGGGCCTATTCCTGCTGCGGTGTAGGAATATGTCTGGACAGAGGGAAGCTGAGGCTCCAATGACCTTTTCCGTGAGCTCCGACCATCTTTGCAGGGCCTTTTTTGTCCGCGTATGCAGCTGGAGAAGCCCGGTAGAGATGGCGTACAGTCATGCACACTCTCCACTGCCCCCCTGTAGAATGTGGTGAGCGATACTGGAGGTATGAGGGCCTGCTGGAGTTTCCTCAGGAGTACAATCTCTGTTTGGGCCTGCTTCACTAGCCGTCGGGTTTTGACGCAGGAAAGGTGTCAGCAGATCTGTACTCCCGGAACTTGATGTTCTCTCACCTTTTTCCACTTCACATTACTGATGCAGAGGGGTGTGTGCTTAGCGTTTGCTCTACGGAAGTCCACGATCAATTTCCTTGGTTTTCGCCGCATTGAGCCCAGGTTGTTGTCTCTGCACCATCTCTCAAACAGATTGACCCCTCTCGTAATAGGATTCCTCATTCCCATGAATGAGAAACGCACGACTGTAGTGGTCCATCTGCAAACTTAACCATCATGTTGTTCTTGTGCCTTGGCACACGTCATGGGCTTCAGCAGCGTGTAAAGCAGAGGACTGAGCACACATCCCTGGGGGATCTGTACTCAGTGTGATGGATTTGGAAGATTTTTTTCCCCAAACGAACTGACTCTGGTCCGCTTCAACAAGAATCCAGTGACAGCAGGGGGGGTTTCGGCCAGGAGGAGAAGTTTTCCATCAGTCTTTTGCGGCAAGATGGTGTTAATTTGCAGAGCTGAAGTCAACATAACCGTATTCTAGCATAGGTGTCTCTCTGTTCTAGATGGGTGAGTCCTGTATGAGGCTTGGTGGATATTGCATCCTCTGTGGAACGTTTTGAACGGTAGGCATACTGATGAGGCTCCAGTGGATGCAGGTAGGCGGATGTGATGTGTGGTTGACTTAACCGTCAAAACACTTCTCACTATTGGGGTCATCAACAGGACGATAGTCATTCAGACAGGACACAACAGAACTTTTTTGCCAACCTGGAACGATGATGGATGTTTTGAAGGCATCTGGTACAGTGGCTTTTGAAGAGAGAAGATGTTGAAAATGTCTGTTAGAAAATCTGTCAGCTCATCAGCAACGAGGCTTGGAGCGCCCTCCCCGAATGTTTGTCCGGGCCGGCTGCTCGAGGGTTGATCTTGGCCAGGGTTCTCCTGGTGTCAGCTGGGCTGATGGCCAAAGGTGGCTGACGGAGTGGAGGGGAGAGTCAAAGTCCCCCCCGTCGTTGGCCCCTCCTGGTGCCTCAAACCGGGCAAAAAGTCATGGAGTCTGTCAGGGAGAGAAACATCACTGTCCTCCATCCTCTGCCTGGTCTTGTACTGAGCTGATTTTGTTTGCACCCCTGCCACATTTGCCTGGTGTTTCCTGTGCTACAGACGGTTCCTCCTTGATTATACTACCTGCATGGCGTCTTTGGCTGCTCTGATCCCTCTGGAGAGAGTGATCTGGCTGATCTTCCATGATTGTGAATTCTTCTAAACCAAAGAACACCAAACAGACTTTTTAAAGTCAGGACCCCTGTTGCACGTTTTTTTGGATTAACTTACCTGATTAGTGTGTGACACTTTCAGCCTACAATCTGGAAGCTTTTTCACAGTATTCTAATTTAATTGAGTTTTTTGGTTTTGAAGGTTTTTATAAGCTGTAACTCATAATCAGCAAAATTACAACAAAGAACTGCTTGAGATATCTCACTTTGCATGTACTGAGTCTATAGAATGTATTGGTTTCAGCCTTTTATGTTGAATTGGCCTGAATAAAACAACTTTTACACGATATTCTAATTTTCCGAGTAGTACTGTAATCCTATTGAACATATCTTGTGGAAGGAGCTGAAAACATGCCATCCTGGAAGAAGGCAACCCTTTCAAACCCTGAGAACAACTGGGAGCAGTTTTGCTAATGAGTGGGCCAAAATACCCTGTTGACAGTTACCAAAATCGTTTGTATTGCAGTGAATTGCCTCAGGTTGTGCAGCAACAATATTAAGTTAAGGGGGTCCATCATTTTTGTGTCCAGGCCCTGTTCGTAGTTTATTTTATTTTTTTTTTTGGTTGTTTTTTAAAATGATTCTGTTGAACCACAATTCAAAAGCAAATGTCTGATTTTTCATTGGTAATTTTCAGTAAATTTTTATTCATTACTTTTGTCAGTTTCAAGTTATTTCAGTGACCATGGGTTTTTTTCTTTCATTAACAGAGGGGTACCAACAATTTTGTCCACGTGTGTATGTGTAATGTGATGGAAAATGTACATGTTGTTATGTTTTTCTTATTCTTAACTTTGTTTTCCTATTCTGTGTGTGATCGTGTGTTGGAAAATCTGCATGTTGTATTGTGTTGTATTTTCTTTATGTATGAACTACTTGTTGTTAGTTCTTGTGATGCAAATCTTTCCTGCCTGCTCAGTTTACAGAGGGTCAACACAAGTGGTGAACCTTGGATGTTCCGAGTATAGCCTCCAGTTTGTCGCGCCGTTCCTCTCTCCTCTCTTTTGATGTTACTGTTTTTTCGTATATATAACCCAATCTGACCCTTGTCATGGGCCTTTTCCTGTGTCACCTGGGCAGCGGAGTTATGAAGGGGTCATAAGGCACAGGTGGCAAACCTGTTTTTTATGACCACCTTGAAGAGCTTCAATCAAAGAATTACAATCTGGTAAAACAAAGACTTTTGGTGGATTGAGGGGGCGGCTCCCTACAGAGCCCACCAGAAGTGAATAAGAACTTCCTGGTCTAATCCCTTCCGGTTGGAAAAAAAAACCCTTTCTTTTCCCCTGGGCGAGCCTTCTGATCAGACGCAGGGCGGACTCCATCTGAGGCTCAGATTAATATTGTATGTCTGTTGTTTATTATTTGTTTGATGCATGTTTTCAAGCGTTTTTGTTTTGTATTATCTTTACAATATATGTGACCACAATCGTACACAAGTATTGCGAGTCGTTTGTACCATTATCTCATCTGTTTAGACGCAATATCTGACATAGGAACGGTAAGGAACTCCGTAGACCAAGAAATTGCCACGACAATTTGGGGGCTCGTCCGGGATATCTAACCTGAAGATTCTACGAAATATTGCTCCAATACAGGTCTCTAGGTACTGGGTCCCAAAGCTCCACCTTGCCTCCAGGTGACTGTAACCAGCTAATGGGGTCAAGGAAAGGGTGCCTGTGGGGGATAGAATAGGGGTTCTTCAGTACGGTATCCAGAGGAAAAAAGAATTCGAGCAGGTGAGATAACAATACTTGTTTAAGCTACTGGAAAATCCGTTAGGTATTACGGTATATACGATTCTAGGTACTGAACGTATATTTGAACGATAGGCCGCGTTCAAGCTCTGTTATTGGACGGTAGGTACTCCGGTTCCCTAGATATACAGTTAGGTACTATTGTATATGTAACAGAAAGGGCAGTAGGAACTCTGTCAAAACGGCAAAGGGAAACCCGTTAAGCGCTATTATGGTCATATATATAGATGAATAGTAATAATAGACATACATTCGGTGTTAAATAAATATATGTATATGTGAAGTGACAAGGAGGTTACGGTGATATTTGATAAAAAGTAAATAATAATTAATAGTGTGTGCGGATCTTAAACATGGGTAACAAATCGGGAAGAACTGAGATAACGGGCCCGCGCAGGTAATGCTGTAGAAGCATGGTGAAGCAGCTCTTGGAGGGTTTAACAATGCTGGCATAAGACTGGGTTTTCCTGTAATGGGGAGTTTTAGCTTAAAACATTAAACTACTTAAAAAGACCAGTTATTGAAATCTGAAAGAAGAAAAGTTTCAAACCTTTTTGGTGTGCATTTTATTTTTGGGAAAGAGAGGGCCAGGATAAAAATATATTAAATAAATCAGCCAGGGACAGAGAGCGTAGAGAGTGTAGGGATTTTTAACCTCAATGTCACCCGAGATATAGACCCGGGACTTGACTGCACCGGCGGACCGCGTGCGAATCCCCCTCTCACACTCCACCGTATGACGATAACGCCCAAGACCGCCGCTCCATCATTCACCTCTATCCAGACCTCACAACAAAGGAGAAAACACCTGACGGCAGCGCGACAGGAGATCGGCCAGTCACTCAGAGCCAGGGGAAACCACAACGATCATTCCAGCCGGCGACGACCACACCAACCAAAAGCGAGAAGCCGTCGGGGAGCCGGGGAATGGCATTCTCCCCAACTCACACCAGGGGACGGGGGAATGGCCAATTACCCCATGATCGAAGTACTAAACCCTCCAGGATGGCAGTAGCCTACGGCATCTCGGTTTCCGTGCATCTGAGGACCCAGTGGACATATTAGGAGCATAAAGAATGTCTCCCGGACCCATCGGCATGTGAGGAGAGGGAATCCCTCGCTCTTCTGGAAATGGCCCATCACACCATCGGCGAAGGGCGCCAAGTCAAACTGGGCTACGGTGGGGAGTGGGGGCGCATTCGAGGCGACATTCCCAGGAAGGACCAAGCTGATGTAATGTTCGTGGAGACGCCGGACGGCAAGGACGACCACAAGAAAGTGGGGAAGACAGGCACAGAGCACAGAGGCAGGCCTGCTTTCGTTGTGGCCCCATGGATCATTGGTTCAACGATTCTCTCCCAGAAGAAATTGACAAAGAACAATGGAAGGGCCGGGTGGCAGTTTCGCACTTTCCATGAAGTGACTGTGAAACATCCAGGAGGCAGAGGTGGAAGGGGGCATTCGCCTTGTGACGGGACGCAGGAGCAGGCCAGGTCCAAGGAGGAGGTATGAGCACCATAACACACACCACACACACACACACACACACACCACACACACACACAACACACACACACACACACACACACACACACACACACACACACACACACACACACACACACACACACACAACAAACACGCTAAATGGTAGGCTCATCGTCACAACGCACACAAAACGCCACATCCAAATAGTTTGTTGTATGGTTCTCACCAGCCTTACACGACCCTGATCACTATATTTAAATTTGTCGGCCTGAGGCTGAGCGTCATTTGCACAGACATAGGCCTCACGGTTACCTCCGATGCAGGCCCCGTGATCCAAGCATACTCGTGTGTTTTACGCGCACCAGGGTGCTTTTATTCACGGGACTTGCTGCAAGAGGGACCGGGGGTCAATAGCTGACTATACTGATAACAGACGCACACGGCACACCACTGCATGCAGAACCAGTCAGAAATATAATGCATACCCACAGATGATTTGCATTTTACTGCCAGAATGTCTCATGATGGACAATTAGCGGAGGTCGAGGAACTGTGGTTCAAAAGCGATTATAATGCAGCTATGTTGATGGGGCAATTGTTGTTTTGAAATGAGAAATTCTGCATGTTAACCGTAGCTTCTGAGAAAGAAGAGAAGGGATTCTATAAAATCCCGACTCAACCCCACATGTGTCCTTTGCAAAAAACCCCGACAGGACATGGGCTGAATTGGGCCCATGGGCTGTCGAAGGGGGGAGGGGGGGACGCATGTGATAGGACACCAGACCCGCATGGTCCTGAGGGAGAATATATAGATATATATTTTTTTTTATATATAGATATAATATGCCAAATTTTGTCCTCCAACGGAGAAGAACATTGCTAAAAATAAATAAACAAAAATAATTATATATGGTTATTTTAAACGGCGGGCAATGTAGACAGTGGATAATCGATTATCAATCTATCACAACCAGTTTAATGGTCAACCATATCACACAGCCATGACATGACTCCGACTGACCCCGACTGACCCCGGACTGACAACGTGCCGGGGAAAACAGAAGTGTGTTGCCTAATATTGAAAAATGCAGATTTTTTATATTATGATGATATTTTGTTAATGTTTTATGGCCAAAATTGCAAGAAGGTGAATTAACAAGAATATGAGAGAGATTGTAAGAAGTTTGTGTTATGGAAGGCGAAGAGATAGATGGGAACTTAAGGCAAGACAAGATAAGGAAAGGGGTGGGGAGAAAGATAACCCATCTGCATCTAGTTTTGTTCAAATAGATCCGGACCTGGACAACGCTCCTCCTCCTCCTGCTTTCAGCCTGACCAGTAGCCCAATCCAGTGCAAATACCCCACGTCACGACTCCTCTTCATCAGACGTTATGAAGTTACAGACCATGGGAGGCCCACCTGAAGAGCTACGGAACGGTCTGCTGGACGACATAAAGAGACAGTCCAGCAGGACAACAGCACCAGAGTGGTGGGCTCCATGGTGCCTGTGTAGCCACAAGGAAGTGGCCTGAACAAAGAGCCAAAGGAGGGTCCCAGGGACGGGAGGGACGTGGGGACAGGCACTTCAAGGACAGCCCGTGATGTGGATGAGAGGCAGGAAGCAGAGAGAGAGGTGGAGGCGTGTCCAGGCGGATGGAGAGAAGAGCAGTGTACGGAAAGTATCGCACTAGACACAGCATTCACGTATATTACAAGAGACGAGATCTACAAGCAGTAAAGTTGAAGGTTAAAGAAATGTTATTAAAAAGTCATCCAACAGAATTGACACACGCAACCATTTGCGTACCACCCTCGGGGTGGTGGGACAGCAGAGAGGGAGAATGGTCCGGTAGAGAACAACGTCTACGGGATAACAAGCCAATGCAAATGCAGATACAGCCCAAGGAAGGGCAACTCCACGATACATGGATTACTATCGGAGACATGCCTGGAATACACAAAGGTGGTTGGAACCGTTTCAAGTCCTGTGGATCACAGCAAGGTAGCTAAGAGTGCTACCCGGACCCACGCCAGCCACTGCAATCGGGCACCATCACCAACAACAAAGGTCACTTCCGACCCAACCCCCTTGGCCGTCACCCCGACACTGAAACCAGGGTGAAGTGCTGGTAACTCACCCTTACACACACAATCACATCAGAACCAGGCCCAAAAGACTGTCTCTGGCCTGGGGAGAGATGGGGCCAGAATCAACATCTTTCAGAATGGACACCAGCCCTGGACCGCTATCTTGATGGGATTGATATGTGTGATAGAAGTTTCATTTTATTTTTATCCAGGTGATGTCAAGTAATTTTTGTTACCACCTTCTGTAAAAGCGAACGGTGGTATAAATATCTGTACTGGGGAGGCCAAGATAGGACATAGTAGATGTGTGAACATATGCATGTGTGTGATTTAAGTGATCATTTTTAATCCTAAGGGTTGCATGATTTTTGTGATTATAAATAATCAAAGGGGGGATTGTGATGGAAAATTTACATGTTGTTATGTTTTCTTATTCTTAACTTTAGTTTACTATTCTGTGTGTGATCTGTGTGTTGGAAAATCTGCATGTTGTATTGTATTGTATTGTATTTTCTTTATGTATGAACTACTTGTTAGTTCTTGTGATGCAAATCTTTCCTGCCTGCTCAGTTTAAAGAGGGTCAACCAAAGTGTGAACCTTCGATGTTCCGAGTGATAGCCTCCAGTTGTCGGCCCGTTCCTCTCCTCTCTTTTGATGTAACTGTTTTCGTATATATAACCCAATCTGACCTTTGTCATGGGCCTGTTCCTGTGTCCCCTGGGCAGCGGAGGTAATGAAGGGGTCATAAGGCAAGGTGGCAAACCTGTATTTATGACACCTTGAAGAGCTTCAATCAAAAGATTACCATCTGGTAAAACAAAGACTTTTGGTGGATTGAGGGGGCGGCTCCCCTACAGAGCCCAACCAGAAGTGAATAAGAACTCATGGCTCTAATCCCTCGGTGGACTTCTCCCTGCGAGCCTTCTGATAGACGCAGGGCGGACTCCCATCTGAGGCCTCAGATTATTATTGTATGTCTGTTGTTATTATTTGTTGATGCATGTTTTCAAGCGTTTTTGTTTTGTATTATCTTTACAATATATGTGACCATAATCGTACACAAGTATTGCGAGTCGTTTGTACCATTATCTCATCTGTCTTAGACGCAATATCTGACATAGGAATGGTAGGAACTCCGTAGACAAAGAAATTGCCACGACAGTAATCATAATCAATGGCTTGCAATGCAAAGTCGACCCATATGCACGTTAACGAAGGCTGCTTTAGAGACGGTCAATGGTCCTCAAGAGAAACTGTATAGGCCTACAATTAGTAGCTAATATATTAATGCACTTAATGCACACTTTAATCTCACTACTTTTAAATAATTGAAGAAACCCTCTTCCTCAGGCAATTCGATGAACTGACGGCATTAGGCGAACTTGTCTTCTATAGATTGTGTTAAAGATTCAATTTCACATAAGGTCCACAGTAAAATGTAATAATTGATAGGAAAACATAGAAAAAATAAACACATTCCAATGCATACATTTAAAAAGATTGACCTTCCTTCTGAGGAAAAACACCCTTCATTTCTTAAGAACCATGCCATTAAATATCAATTTGGATAATTTTGTGGGTCAGATGATTCGTAAGGATGTAAACGATTCTGATCCCAGGTGTGAGCAAAATCATAACATGTTTTTACCTTTACCTAACAATATTTGATGTATATTCATTGGAAAGAACATTTAAAAACAATTGTTTTAAAATTGCTAATAACACACTTCCAAAGACACAAAGGCCAATGTATTTCACCCATGAAAAATAACAGAATTTGATTTTTTTTAGACATATAAGTAAGACATCTACAGCTTAGCTCAATAAATCTGCGTAAAATATATAAAGTGCAATCTATCCAACCACCACTAGTGCAATAGTATTTTAAAAGGAAATTAATAGAAGCCTTTGAGTCCCACAACAAAGGTTTCCATCCTTGACGGATGGTCTCTTCTTCAGAAGCAATAGGAAGGTTCACTGATGGCGAGCCATGGGGTGGTTGGTCCATGGAGGTAGCTTGGACAGCTCCTCCTCAGTGGCGGCCTCTATGGGCCAGCCCCAGGCCTTGAAGAAGGCACACAGGTTGTGCTCCACGGCCATGGAGAAGGTCTTGGTGTACAGGTTCATTTTGCCCTTGTTGTCCCCGGGTACGTCGCTCATGTCGTGGTAGGCAGCAAACACTTTCTTAAAGGCTGCCCAGCCGAATGCCTCCTGGAGCTGAGGTAGTGAGACCAAGGGACATATAGAGGGAGGGAAGACCGTATGTAGGGGTGAGTGAGTCCTAATTTGGTAAACTGGTGAAGCCAGCGATGTGTTATTGTTTTGGAAATGGATATGAAATGAACTAATCAAAAACTTGAGTTTTGTGTAAAATAATAATTGTTAACTATTTTTAAATCTCTCACCTGTAGGTACGTTTCCAAGGCCACCCACATAGTCCAGCTCCCAAGGTTTCTGCCACTCTTGACGTACTCCTCTTGGCGAGACAACCGAGATTCAGGCTTCAAAGCCGGATGTGCCTGCAATGTATGCAACAGAGCAAATCTGAATGGTTATGTTTTGGGTACCATAGAATAAGCTCTTATATCCTCATAGGGTGCGGGTCCTCCCTTTCTAACCCACAAGCCGGTTAAGTTGCTGTCCGAGTCCGAGAGGATTAACAATCTCGGACACCTGTGTAAATGCCTGATGTGCTTGAATGAAAACATAAGTGCTACTAGAGCACCATGGGTCTGAGTAAGATACAATGCATGGGAAATATACCACTTTGGGCTGGGTGTTTCAACAGACATTGATGCAATTCAAAAAAAAGAAATAGATACCACCTTAGAGAGCCCAGTCTTGGAAGGGTTATTTATTTTTATCAAATTAACCTAATTAAGTTGAGTTAATTAAATCGCCCAAAATTGGGGGTGTACAGTTGGTTGCAATCTGCAACCGCCCTGCTAGATTGATCTCAATCCTCCACACTGCACCGTTAAGCCAAATCATTTGAGTAGAATTTCTCCATACTTAAAAACAATTGCTAGTTGAATACAGCAAAATACTTTAAACTGCCTGTCTCTGAATTTAACACAAAACCAGGTCAGTTTTTTACAGGGCTCTCAAGTCTCATGCATTCGGCGTGAGACACACGCAATTCAACCCATAAACACGCTCACACGCCACACTTCGTATTTCTCACGCAGAGAAATTACAAGGATAGCGTCCACTAATTTGGGCCGCTATTTAACAGTGGAACAGGTAGGAATCAAATAGGTTTCCAGTACGTAACCAGACGTCCTCTTTTGCCCGGATATGCCCTCTTTTTGAGGCACTACAAAATCGTCCGGGATTTTATTAAACCCTCATAGATGTTCACATTGAAATTGCGTTGCGTTTCTCTCTGGGTCGTTCACAAACTAGTCAGGCTATGCCCTCCCCTACTCAGTTCGGTTCACTTTGCATTGGTGGAAGTGAGTTGGGGGAGTGGTTAACTAGAGCCTTCAGATTGGAAGGTTTGACTTAGTTACGTCATGTTTTGTATTTATTTTTTTACCATTATTCTTTTATAGGGACAAACATTAACAAATTTCTCCTATAGGGGATTGATAAAGTTCTATCTATTGAACAGAAAGAAACACGCATACTCTACACACTTTACCACAGCATTGGCCTACTGAAAGCCACAGATATATTTGAAGCATTGGACTGAATTCCACATAAATATATAATTATGTTTTTGCACGTTTGCAACGTTTAAAAGTTCAGGGAAAATTACGCCTCTACTGGTGTTGCTTAAGCCAATAGCCTTTTGAGGCAGTGTTGTTTCTGAATATTTGTGTTAATAATGCTTACTATCATACATAAGTCATTGGTCTGAATTCTGTCTGTGGACACATTTGTATGCAGTCACATGTTAATATACCCAACCCCCCCCCCCCCCCCCCCCCGCCGACAAAATCTCACTCTGAACTCAGTTCAAAACTTGAGCCCTGTTTTTACCTCTGCCCTTTTAGTCCCCAGCACCTCTTCATTCACGTACACCGACCAAAGGTTGCACGTGCACTCTGTGGTGTTCGGCCTGAACTCCCAGCAGCCCCTCTGCTGGTTGTGCCCCAGCTCGTGGATGAAGCCCCAGAGGTCTTTGCGTCCAGAGGCTTCTGGGTTAACCATTTGGGGGGCCACAGAGGAGCACATCATGATGGGATAGCCTGCATGCATCCAACCTGGGTGAAGAGAGGAACCTATTACTGATCTATCACTAAGGCAGAGGAAGATGGAAAAAAGAAAAAAGAATGGCGACTCACCGTGGGAAATCTGCACGTCGGCGACAAAACGTTCCTTGCGCGGGAATTTGTGGGAAACAACTGCCAGGTCTGCGATCCCCCTCATGATCCTATTCCAGAGAGCCGCCACTTCATCAGGGCGCTCCAGGTTTCGGATGGCATCGGACGGCACGGTGAAGATGATGTTCTCAAACTCCAGCTCTGCCCAGGGTGCGGGGGACTGGCGCATCAGGGCCCAGTCGGCCGGCGTCGTCACACCTAGTACATAAGGCCGGCTTAGAGACCTTCAAGATGCACGGGTTTCCATAGTAACATGATGGAATCTACGTTCACCACAGGCCCACAGACATTAAGCGACCCCACGCTAACGGACAGCAGATCACAGATAAACCCCAAACCTCCCTAGCCTGGCTCCGCCCGCCCACCTACTTCCGGCCAAATTTCATTTTCCCTTCAGTAGTCAGTCTGGGCCTGGGGCTTGTTAGTGGCATTTTGCCCGAACAAATTTCTGCGTGACCAATCAGCGAACAGAGGGAGTGGCTGAGAACGATGACGTCAAGGTCGCGCGGCAGTTTCAGTTGTAGTCACTAGAGGAAGACCAGAAAGACAATGGAGAAGGATACGAGAGAAGCTATTCGGTCTGTTGTGGGATCGCTGCAGAATATCGATCAATTAAAGCCGGAGCAAGAACAAGCTTTGCTGAGTTTTGTTGGTGGCCATGATGTTGTGGCGCTTCTCCCCACTGGGTTCTGGAAAAGTTTGATTTTCCAGCTGGCTCCATTAGTGGTGAAGGAGCCGGTCCCGTCGCATGACATACGTCACGACCAAACGCCATGCGATTGGTTATGGCAGATCCAGAGTGGCACTGGGCAGATCCAATCATTTTAAAACTTCAACAGACACCCACCTCCAAGTGAGTGAACGTTTGTCAATTGGGCAGTTCCAGACCTTCTGTACAAATGAAATGAAGTACGACGGTCTGGTAGGACCAGGCTACAACCTCCCCCCCCTCCACACCTGATAGTCATCTCCCTGAGCAGCAGCCTGGGAGAGCTGAGGATGCTGGTCTCCTCATGCTCCCACTCGGCAGTAAAAGCATGAGGAAGTATCACTCCAAGCCCTTTACTTGGGTCATGTGAGTGCGCTTGTTATCCCTCCGGGTAGTCAGCCCGTAACCTAACGTCTGTCCCAGCGTGGTCTATGAACTTGTAGTATGTTCCTCAGCCTCCCCTGGGTGCACCTAACCCCCTCCGCTGGGGTTACTGTGAGGTACTCACCCAAGGTCCACAGCCAAAGCATGCGAATAATCTGCACCGGCTCCATGTACCGGTGGACTCGACCGTCAGTCCCGCTGGCCAGCTGTTCCTTCTTATGGCTTACTGCGCCCTCAACACCGCCCCCTCTGTGTGACGTCAGTACTGACCCTAACCCTAAGCACACGCTACCCTACCGTAACAGTGTGTAACACACTGAATAATAAACTAGCACAGCCCAAAATATAGGTTGAATCTGCATAAGAATAATCAAATCTATATGCAGCAAAGGTTGTGCACTCAGTCATTGGGAAACCTTTTCAAGTGTGAGCAGTGATTGCTGAGCTCAATTACATACAGTAGTACGTTGGATACATAAATTTCATGGAGGTACTAAAACGAAAACATCTGCTTTTAATTACAACCTCTTCTTTACCGAGATTATGCTCAAGCATACATTCCTCTGTGTCTGGATAGAGTGCCTTCTTTACATAAATGGACTGCAGTTCTGCTCTCCTGACTGGAGTATGTTACACATAGTTGCAACATGGCTGCAGAAAGGTTTGAGCATATGAGTTTGGATTCATTTGGTGTCTATTTGACCAAACAGTAATGGTAAAGACTTTTAATGTGGAATAGTCAGCCCAATAGTAAACATCACTCTTTTCAAAATGTCATCAAGTTCCAGAGCGATAATGCGTTTGTACTCACTGTGTTTCACAAAAACAAACGCTTTCATGAGACACATTTGATAAAAACATACTCACCAGATTTGTAATAGGGGGAAGGTACAGCCACCTGCACCATGACCTCTGCACCTCCCACCTGCGTCTTGGGCGGGGTCACCATGTACAGGAGCCCCCCCCACAGGTTCCACACCTGCATCATCTCCGAGGTGACGGGGAAGCGCTCGTGGACGCGAGGGGCCCGCTTGAGGGTCTCATGGCGGAGGTGATCAGTCTGACATCCTATCTGGACCTGCAAACAGGGAACGTTCAGCCTGGGAGCCGGAGGAAGGCTAGATAGTCAGGGCAATTCATATGCCATTGCCTGGGTTGCATAAAACAGCTCTGGGAGCTGCTAAACAACCCGTTGGAATAATATTGATGTTGATTGATAGATAACAAAAATTGTATTTAAATAAATGCAAATTATGAAGGATCATGTTTGCATATCTGTAAGGGTTTGTTAAGTTTGGTCAAATAGACCAAATGAAAAAAAAAATAGACCAAATTAATCCACACTAATATACTGAAACCTTTCTGTGCACACTGCAGCCATGTTGCCACTATGCGTTACGTACTCCAGGTCGTCTATGGAGTGTAAACACAGTAGCGTCCTTTGTTTTGAGTGGTGCTAGATTAGCCACACATGCTGTACATACATGCCATCCTTTGTTGACAATCTGTGCAGGGAAAGCCATGTATGTCTTCATACCAGGAGAGAGGTAGAGTCCAGTACTGATCCACTCTGAACCTAACACGCACAAAAAAACAAACACACAGTAACACACAGTTGCAAAGTATAAAGGGAATGAGTGCCTGGTAAACACACATATGACCAACTTCATGTGTAGTATCGTCTGTCCACTGACCTGCGGTGTCGACATTGATGGGTATCCTGTAGTTATAGAACACACACATGGCTGGGTTGTCCTTGATGAGGTAGGGCAGGAGAGCGTCTGGATCTGGGCACACCTTGTAGACCTCGGTCCCTATACTGAGGAGGAGGTGGTCCTTGGGGCTGCTCACTGGGCAGCTACCACACACCTGAGGACAGAGCAGAGGGCAGCGCCAACAGCAACAACATGACCGATGTTCTTACCTTAATAACCTTAATGTTCAAATTTTAGATACAATTCTGTATCAGTGCTTTGTTCGAATCACTAGATTCCACTGTTTGCAGTCTGTATATGGTCCTTCAGGAAAATTCAACTAGTGGGCTATCACTAATGCTGCGTTTGATTGGCTGAGCTACTAGTAGGCTATAAGTTATAGCCTACTAGTAGCGAAAACGCCGGCTTTGAAAACAAAAACAATAGCGGCTGCTTCGCGTTTTGAAGTTTCTGATGATTTTATAAGCTCATTATTAGATAAATCAGTTCCAAATGCAAAAAGAAGTTGACTTAATATGGAATGAAGATATTTCATTCCATATATTTCATTTCATTTCGGGGAAATATGGAATGATATTTCATTCCATATTTCCCCGGGTTATTTCCAAGGAGCTGATGCTCGCAGTATGAATGAGAAGTTTTAGTGCACAGCTGTCAAGTTTTTGTCACGTAGAATGCGAAATGCAAATTCACTTTTGTAACGACACGCGTGCGTGACCATATATGTACAAAACAAAAGTGATATTAAATTATTTTCTGGATATGTTTTCATGTTTTTACTGCCCTACTAGAGTTTAATTTTACTAAAACAATTATCCCTCTCGCCCTCATGGGCTATGACTCAATAGCCCATTCGGCCGGATAATTGTTAAATACTCCTACGTCTAGCCTAGTAAAGTCAAAACTACACTCAACATCTGCAAGGAGAAAGAGAACAACTAAAACATATTCATGTTGATCTATACTGCCAAGTCAACCACCTAGACAATGACTTTAAGACTGCATTTGGCTTAATGTTTTAGAAATTCACTTGAGAATTGAGAATCAGACGGATATTTAAATAGTAAAAGTAAATATATCAGCAATGCCTTTATAATATGGTAAATAGGTCAGTTTGGTTTTACAACATACAATAGAACCTTTCAGATTAGGGGGGAAAAAATAGGAATCCCTTTAAACAAAAGCTGTTAGAAGAGACACACATTTTACATCAAGCGTACAGGGTAGCAGACACACAAGATAGGACAAGCAAGTGTTTTTGTGTAGGTGCAAAATCCATCCTGGGATGCTCACCTTTGGCATACCGGACCTCATCACAATCTCAGTGAGGGTGGACAGCACCTGGGTGTAGGAGGGGCAGTCGTGGGCCTTCATGTTCAGATAGCTGGCACAGTCGCCTCCCAGCTTTTTCAGACCGACCAGCTCGTGGGCTGTAAGCTCCTCCCCCTGGGTCACGTGACTGGCAAAGCGCCGCAGCATGCGGCGGAAGTGGTAGTTGTCCTTGCAGGCCTTGGCGGGATCGGGAGCCTTGTAGCATTCAGATTTGACTGTGGATCCCAGAACACTCAAGCCCATCTTGTTCAGGATGTGGTTCCCTGGTGAACAGTACAAAACACAGAAGCACTGCATATCAGAATTAACTGAAAGATCTGAGTGTATTGCCATATCGGTTTGTTTAAAATACAATTATATCAACAGATTTAGATGAAACACATATATCAGAAGGTTTCAGGAAGATATGTCAATCTATTGATTTGTGAGAATGTAATTTACATTTTGGGGAAATTATTCAAATTTGAGTACACTGCTCTTGAAGAAACTCATTTTGGAACAGCCTTGGACGACCTTGTCTGTGATGGCAGTACAAACTATATAGGTATATATCAAACCAAAATGTGAGCAGACTTTGTCATTGGCTACCTTCATAATCGGTCAGTGGGCTTTGCCCAGGGTGGGTCTGGGCCCAGTGCCAGGCATGGCCACCAATCAGAAGGCCTCCTCCTTCAGCCACAAACTGCTGAATCTCCTCTGCCTGCTCGTTGCTGTAAGTCGTGCACACATACACACTCAAGTCCTTGCTGAAGCCTGACTTCTGACAGGTCACCCCCATCTGGCTGAACAGGGCCATGGCGTGGCCAAGTTTTGGCAGGATTCCAAAGACCCCGTTACGGCCCTCGTCCAACCAACGGAGAGCGTTCTTCCAAAATGAAGCGAGGTTCTACAAAAAAAAGAGTCAGACATGGACGCTTTAATTAGGCTGATAGTAAACGGGCTGTTCTCCTAAGAAACAAGGCTGATGCCATGATACAATGCTTCTCTCCTTGCCAGTATACCATGCACTGTCTGAAAGCAACAACGTAATTTTGATTTAAAAAAATTCTACTAACCGTGTTTCTGTGAATTAGAAAAGTAATTTTCTTTTTAAAACGGTGTAGTTACTCAAATTTTGCTTGTATGCTTGCATGCTTTTCAACCTTCCCTTTGTCAGATACTGAACTGGCCTATTGTGCTGCCTTACGTTGGGTCAGATAATCTATTCCCCTTCATCCAAACAGTTGAGATGTTGTTCACCCCACCTGCCGGCCCATAAAGCCCTCGTGTGTTGTCACGATGACCCGGCCCCGGCCATAGTAGGCTCCAGCCAGGAAAGCCCGTCCGTCCGGGGTGGTGCCGATGGGGAAGGCCAGGGGGCCGTGGACGAGGACCTCGGAGGCTATCGCTCCACCGCTGATGTCCAACTCGGACACGCCCTGCAGAAGGGACTCCAAATCATCCTTAAAGTCCTTGCCAATTCTGGATTATAGAAATAAATGAAAGAGAACAAGCTCCATCACGATGGGTTTAACCTAAACAGACAAAATTAAAATCACATTTTGTTGAGTTGATTGACTGGATTAGTTGGCTTTACGTTTTCCCTAGTCTGTAACATCATATATGCTGAGTGGTCTTGTATCACACTTATAGCCAAGTCAAATCGAGTGAAGATAAAAGCCAAGCAAGTCTAAAAATGCTGAGGCTCAAAAACAAACAAATAACGTACACCACAGCCAGCCAGGAGGTTGGAATCTGAGGATAAACGGGCAGAAGATCAACCTCTCCATAGTGCTCAGAGAAGTAGATCCCCGCCACGCTGGACACCTGGTTTCCTGGGAAGGCCTTCAGAACGTCTTGCTTGGGGTGTTGTCCAGCCCAGGACCAGGCCTGCCCTGCGATCAGCAGCCCCCCTCCAGCTTTCAGAAACTCCACCAAGGACTTCACATCAGGAGCCATGCTGTAGGCATCTACCACATACACCCCCACCCCCAAGTCTTGGAGGAAGCCCCCCAAAACTTGGGCCTGGAAAACAGACCGGCAGAGGTTATCCGCCACTGGCTTGCAGCTCTGGTGAATACCAACCAGGGGGTTTTCAGATCCATTGCCCCTGAGCCAGGTGAGGGCGTTCTCCACCAGGGCGGGGAAGGCAGTCAGGTAGCTCTCGTGACCCAGGACTACCATGCGTCCACGTCCAAAGAGGGAGGCGGCCATCAGTACCTGGCCTTGGGCGTTCATGGCCAGAGGGAAGGCGTGGTCTCCTATCAGGACCAGGTCGCTTGGGATGGCCGGCCCTCGAAGGTCTAGCTCTTCCAGGCCTGAGGTTAAGGAGATGTAGGCCTTCTCTTGGTGAGACAGGGTGCCCATAATTAGGCTGGGGTGGGGTGGAGCGATGCTCCGAGGATTATGGGAGTGTGAAGGGTGTAGGCGAGACAATCGGAGCAAAGGTTTCTCCCAATTTAAAAGGGCTCTGACCCTGGTTGTTGGATCAAAGCTGAAAGCTTGGTGAAGTAGATGTAGTATCCTTGTTTTTATTTGGTGAAGCGTAAGGTAGTCGTAGTTCCTGGAATGGAGAGCACATAATAAAACTCATAAAATATAACTCAGTTTGTCTTTAATGTTTCTATAAAAACATAAATAAGTGTTTAAAGAACATAAAACTCAACCATAACTATTACTATAGATGTTGACATTGGCCTCCATTAAGTAGGCCTACTGTCACAATTCATTAGGTCAACTTTGTAAAATGTGGTTTCGAAGAAGGCATAGACATAGTAGAGGCATCATACATTTACAACACATTAACATCACACATCTTAATAATAACCAACCAAGACAAATGTGTTTACCTCCAGGATGGGGTCCTGCTGCCTCCCTTTGCTCCAGAGCAGCACCTGTACGGGAACAACTAAGTGAACGCCAGTGCTTGATCCACACCACGAGACAGAACAGGTCAAGACAGGTGACGTAGACGCTTCCGTGACAAGTTAATCATGGTACTCGTGGAACCCGTTCAGCAGTATGACAGTCAACCTGTCTCCCTGTGAAATGTGTGGCGGAGCATAATCTTCCCCGGACAACAGGGGTTGCGGAACAAACCTTTTTCACAGACGAATTGTAGGCTACCACGGAAATTGTTAGTTATATGTTTACCCAAAGGGTGTTTTGAGAAAGACCACATACAACAACCGTTGTATGTTTCACTTTGCCGAGTTTCGACCACTAACTTCTCATCTTACAAAGTAAACAGGGTGTTTCCAAAGCTTCCGAGTCGACAACAATGCTCATGCGTCAGCTGAAAAACCAGCCCGTCCTGCCTTATATCCACAAAATCGGAGGATCACCTTCCTTAGCGAGTATTAATTATTATTATTATTATTATTATTATTATTATTATTATTATTATTATTATTATTATTATTATTATTATTATTATTATTATTATTATTATATGTTAATGTCAGCCCAAAGAGTCCATAAATAGCATAACATAAGTGAAGTAAATGTCGAAAATGCTTAACGCACTGAGTTTGCTGTTTGTCTAACGTTAAACCCTAAAACGGAATAAATAACCCAAACAAACCAGTATTTTTGAAAGAACTTGTCTTAGACCAAACTACCGGTATGATAAAAAGCGGATTTGTAATGGCATTGACAACGCAATAGCGGAACCTAAAACCGAGGACCACATATCCTTCGTTTCTACACGGATCTATTTTCTGGACACAACCGCTGAACACAAGAAGCACTATCGGCCGAGCGATTATTAGTTGTCCCTGTTTCTGAACAACATGAAGCTAATGCGCCATTAAAATATCCTATATTCCTTCCATAAAACGGTGGTACTGTATGCATTCACCCTGTTCTCTCCTTTCCCCCGATGTCCTGCACACTTGTAAGCAATTCGGGGGCTTCTGTCCCTCTGGCGGACGGACGAGCTGTGATCCTGGGTCGAGGTCCAGAGAGCGGTGTTACTGACAGAAAGTGTTCCAGGCACCAGGGTAAGAGAGTCTCTTGTGTATTGCAAATAAATGCTTGTAAGTAGTGTATGTAGTATGTTGATATTTTACGTTTTATTTTTTTAGTTAAATTGGTGGCATGTTACGAGAGAAAAGATGTACTCATCACCCAGGTTTGAGATGCACGCCTCTAAATCAACGTCCAAATATGTGTGATTGTTTTCCATGCATATGTCTACTAGAAAACCTTTTTATTTTGCAGCTGGGCCCAAACCCCTGTTTCCTGGACAGCGAGAAACTGGTCAGAGGACAATCTGGAAAGCTCTGCCAGGGAGGCACCCTCTTCTTGGTTAACCAGAGTCATCCATTTAAACTCCATTACAATTTAAGCTCCAATGGAAGCATCTCTAGCGGTGCACTGGGAAGTCTGAAAGCAAGCGATAAGACCAAAGGAGCAAGAAAAGGGAAAGAGACACCAACAAGCTTCGGACCCAAACGTAGTATCAAAGATTTCTTTGGCTCCTCTCCTGTGAAGGTACAATTTTGGGTCATGTTTGGTCCAATATCCAAATTCAACATACACATATACAATTCAAAAATGAACCACATGTAATAAACACATTGGACCACATGTGATAAAAAAAAAAATTGAGAACAGTGTGCTACATAGTATAATGTTTGTATGGTTCCATATCTTCTTCACACTTAAGAGGTCGCTGAGCCCGGATGGGGGATACAATGACACGAAGCGCCAGAGGAGAGATGAGGCAGATTCCGACACCTGGGAAAAAACTGAGAGACAGAACGAGGAGGAGAGTGTGGTAGAGGAGAAATTGAGGAAGCTGCAGAAGATGGCAGAGAAAGCCACGGTGGGGAGCAGTCCCAATGGCCCTCTGGCGGCATCTGCATCAACACCTTCATTGTCTTCCTCGGTTTGTCCAAAGAGCCACTGGCAGCAGATTGGGAACCTGCTGCTTTACACTGCTGCCGGGGTCAGGGCCAGCGAGAAGGTGAGGAGAAACTTTGTCTTAAAGGGGCATACTGATCACTAGCTGATCAAGCCACTCTCCTTGCTTCACTCAAACATCAAACGGTGTAGTTGATGAAAAAGAAGATGAATTCCTTGTACTGATTTTGCATATGAGCATTACGCATGCTGACTGCCATGAATGTAAAACATGCTAATATAGCACTTTGGTCTTTTTAATGAGACGTTTTATGACAAGTATTTTTATGGCAATTACCTGTTTTGTTATCCATAAACTCTGTACTGAGTAGTGACGTACATTGATTCCAAAGACAAAATTATGCATTGCCATTGTTGTTGTGGTGGGCGGTAGGAAGTAGTAAAAAAGGATGCCATTTTGAAAAATTATATTGGAAATGGATGTTTTGGTGCAGCCTGGAGTTGCAGCTGCGTTAGTTGATCACCCACAATAGTTTTGTCCTTTATGATGGACGGGTGCCATGTGACCCACTGCACTAGTTTCTTATATATTTAGTATATTTAGAGTATGACAGGAATGAATCTACATCTAAATGCCTGGAGGCCCATTCCAAAACAATGGGGTTGTCTTTCTATCTTCTGAATCTTGTTCAATGATTTGTTTATATCCTATTTATCCTCTTCCAGATTGCTGGGTTTGATATAGATGGCTGTATCATCACTACCAAGTCTGGCAAAGTATTTCCTACGGCACCAGATGACTGGAGGTAAGAAATCCAATTCCTTCTAAGTGATGGGTTAGTCTTTCTCTCGTCTATGTGGTTCACTTCACTGTTTTGTCTTTTTTTTGTGTGTTTCATTGATAGGATTCTTTTCTCCGAGATTCAGCCCAGGCTGGCTAGCTTGCTGAAAAAAGGACACAAGGTAATGATGAGTGACATTGCAGTAGAACTCGTTGCCCACTCTCCTCCTTTGTTATTACAATACATGAATGTAAAGGCCCAGGTTCCCTTTTTGTTTAGCCCTGTGACAACCAAGTGGTCACCCTAGTTACCAAACTGCTGTGGGCCTCACATCAAAGAACTGTTAAAACGGTGGAACACCTTTTTAAGCAGATTCCTTCAAATACAATCCTCCACCTCCACTTTGTTTGCAGGTGGTTTTCTTCACAAACCAGATGGGGATCGCCAGAGGCAAACTGAAACCTGACGTCTTTAAGTCCAAAGTGGAGGGCATCCTCAGTAGCCTTCAGCTGCCTGTACAGGTGGTTTACGTTGTTCTAAATGGCCGTCAAGCATACTGACAGACTACTGTGCACAGCAGCCAAAGTGACGTCTGTGTTATGACTGACGTGTGCTGTGTGTCTAGGTGTTTGTTGCGACTGGTCCAGGAATCTTCCGTAAGCCAGTAACTGGGATGTGGACACACCTGTGTGAAAAGGTAAACTTTAGTAAAATATGACCGAAAGCACCTAAAAGAAAAGTAAGGGTCATGAAGATATTCGAGTCAAGAATCGAACCACGTTGTGTCCGTCTTCTGCAATATTATCTTGCTTGCATCTTTTCAATCATGGGATTTTTTTTCTCCCTTTAGGCCAACAGTGGCGTGACTGTCGATCGATGTCAGAGTTTTTATGTCGGAGGTGAGTTTACACAATGTCTCACTGTATCCATCGCTGCACACGCACACACGAAAATGGGCGCGTGATGCTCTGCTCTGTTGTCTCTGATCCCAGATGCAGCGGGCCGCCCGGTGAACTGGGCTCCAGGCCAAAAGAAGAAGGACTTCTCCTGCAGCGATCGATTGGTGAGACCTGCATCTGTTTCCATCCTCCCGCCCTCTCACCCTACCACAAATTAATCCTTGACACCATGAGGTGATCTAAATGACCCAGGTGAATCATGGTCTTGAATAGGGTGGAATGAGTCATCATAAAGCATGAGCCCAACGTGGTATTTTAACAGTTTCAAGGATTAAATTAAACCATGACTTTCCACTTTTCCTACCACCTCCACCCATTCCTGCTGTTCCTATTGTCGCTCTAGTTTGCTCTAAACCTTGGGCTCCAGTTCCACACGCCTGAAGAGTACTTCCTACGATGGAAGAGCGCCCCCTACAGCCTGCCTGAACTGGACCCTGTGAGTGATCTCTGCAGTATACAGTGAATGGCAGTATTTGATCGACCAATCAGAATCCCTGTATTGGGAGGCATACCGATACATTTCTGCATTACCTGTAGGGATGGGAATTGATAAGAATTTCATGATACCGATCCCGATTCTGCTTATCGATCCGATTCCTTATCGATTCTCTTATCGATTTTCATTGGGTGAGAAAATAAGTACAAATGTGTTTGTTTGTATTAAATCTCTTTAATATCTGATCAGAAGTGCGTCTAGTATTAGGAAATTGTACAATTAGTCTAGACAATTGGTCTAGACAAAAAAATATATTTTGGCTTTTTAAGCCCAAATGCCATCATTATGTGCCATAAAACTAAAAACACAGACTGAAAACAGTCAAGTAAGGGCTTTTGCCTTTTGGAATACTAACAGTGTTCATTTGCATTCAACTTGTAACAAAATTCAACTGACATAAACAAAATAAATAAGTCTTCTGTAAAGATAAGAACACAACTAACAACTTTGGCACATTAACAATTTTTGTGCTGCTTGATTCACTTGCGTCGCTAGTTAGTAGTAGTGTATCAAACACGCGACATTCCTGCAAATCAATTGCATGCTGTGTAGCCAAATGTTTCAGCATATTGGAGGTAGTTCCCCCCTTTGATGAAATGGAAACTTTACAATTGTTGCAAGTGGCAATATTGTCGTCTATTTGCATGAAATACAACCAAGCTTTAGAGCGCATCTTCCTCGGCTGCGCCATGTTTGCTGCATTCTGAACCAAAACAAAGCAGCGTGTATGTGTGACGTCATGACGCATTTGCCGCGACCGGAACCGATAAGTGGAATCGTTAAGCAGGCTTGCTAATGATTCCAAGGAATCGGTTGACTCGGCACCAGTTCTGAACAAGAACTGGTTCTCGATTCCCATCCCTAATTACCTGTGCTAAACCAAGTGTGGGTGTCTCATCTCAAACCCCCAGAGGAAGTTGGACTCCAGGGGCCGGCTGTACGACCCCCCCAGCGCCTCCCTCACCACCGGCCATACGGAGGTCATTGTGGCTGTAGGCTTCCCTGCGTGTGAGTGACAGAATACTGAAACGATTGGCTGAGTGTTCAATGTGTTAATCACACTTTTTATGACATTCCTAGACGGCCTAATTTAAAGCTTAAAGCTAAATGGTGTGTTCCTGAATCCTCGAACGCCAGACTTCCGAGTCGGAAGTCGAAGATCTCTCGAAGGCACACCCCCTTTTTGTCTTCATCTTTTGAAAATCTGAGAGTAGACCGAGAGCAGTGATGACCCTTTCAACAAAATGGCTGCACCTGTGAAGAGATTTTATGTTTTTGTATTTGTACCACGTCATTTTAATGTTGATTTTAAATGCTCTTATACACTTGACTACATTGCTACTTTATTCCGGTCACCAGTTTATACATTGCATGGTCTTGCTGTGCGTGCAATACAATGTAAAGTTGTGTTGTTTGTTTTTGGGCTAAAGCGGCTAATGTAGCTAACAATAAACAACGACTAGCCAATTTCATGCCACAATCACAAAGACGAACAGGAACGCTATGAATGCTCCGAGACCGCAAGTGACGTCAAACGTGCAATTCGGAAGGCTGGTGTCCGAGGATTCTTGAACACACCATAAAGCTAGGCTAGGCAACCATGGGGAAACCTGCTAGGGTAAGCTGGTTTGTTGATAGAATTCCACCAAAAGGATCCCTCCGAAGCCACTCCCGCAAAACCCAGGACTAGCTTGCAGGCTTTAGCAATAGGCTGGATTGGAGAATAGATTGGGGAAGGTTCTGCTCAATGAGGGAATGGAAATAGTGCAAACAGGTATGCCTGCAGGTAGACAGCCAGAACATCCAATAATTAAATTCAAGCCAAATTAAATAATTGGACAGGCTTATTGCAGGCCTATGAAGGGCACAGGGGCTGAATAGGAAAAAGTCAGCGATAGTTTCCACCACGTTTTGTATGTATTGAAAGTCAGGGTAACCTGTATTATATACAGTCTATGTGCGTTATTCCCAGCCTAGAGCTCCATTGGCCACGCAGTTTATTACCTTCTTTTTAATATTTCCAAACAGTTGGATACATTTCTAAACATCTTTTCGACTCCATTGGGAAGCAT
The DNA here is from genome assembly GCA_900291075.1 of Melanogrammus aeglefinus. NCBI lineage: Eukaryota > Metazoa > Chordata > Actinopteri > Gadiformes > Gadidae > Melanogrammus > Melanogrammus aeglefinus. The sequence goes on along the minus strand of OLKM01003256.1, from coordinate 10,417 downwards.
TTGTAAATGTGAGACGTCTCAGGTCAATCTTCTTTTGGTTTGAATTCCTAACTTGTCTTCTCGTTATTTCCTCACCTATTGGCTTTTTTCTGTTTTTATTGCAGCTGGGAAATCCACCTTCTTTCACACCCATGTTGTTCCAAAGGGCTATGTTTACGTTAACAGGGTGAGTGCTCCGTCTACTGGTAGAAGTATTTACAATTCAGCATGTTGGATTAAGGGCCTCCACATTCGGCATGGTTTGTCAGTCACCTCATGAAACAATATTATAACAACCAATTAACACTAGGGGGGGGGGGGTATTTTTCAACCAACTACACAACCAATATGCACAACGTCTGTGGAAAATCTCAGAATGAATGTCACCCAATTTTTTTCAAACAATAATAAATATGTTATACTAATGAAGTGTAAGAAACTTTTAAAATGTAGAGCAATTACACAATCTCAATGTTTATTAGCGGTAGGGGTGTAACGGTACACTGAAGTCACGGCTCGGTACGTACCTCTGTTTTTAAGGTACAGTACGGTTCATAGTTAAGGGGAAAATTTAAAAAAAACGCTTGTTTGTCAACAACAGAGAATGGCCGTAGATCAGCAGCAATGAAAACACCATAAACTTGGTTATGGCATTTGCATTTCTGAATTCCCAGACAAGGGTTGTTGAAATGGTTTCGTGAGCTGGGTTTGCACAGCTCGTTTTTTTTCCACAGCAACAGTGATAGTAACACCTGGATGGTGCCTTTTCAAATGCGTGTGCTCGAGATGTGATAATATTCGAAAATCGGTCAATCAAGAACCCCCCACGCACGCACGCACCTCGGATACACGCACACACAATGACACAGGCTTTCATGATTTGTATGAAATCAATCTGTTTATTTCAACAACTGTGCCATCAACATTCAACATCAAAATTATTTCAACGTGGGCTTTGGCAGATAGACCTACATGCGCCGAAAACGCATCGCTATTTATTTATTTATTTATTTATTATTATTTATTTAACTAAACACAGCCTGCATGACTGTGAACTAGACACGTCAAAAAAATAACTTCACACGGGTGTGTCTTTTTACAATTCATTTGTTACCAGCAATCGTAGTGATGATCAGCAGAGAAATAGTCTGCCAAAGAGGTTGACGTCGCTTAGCAACCAAGGACGCTATTCACCACTGGAAGTTGTGAAGGCCCATGCAAGTCAACAGAGCGTTCAACAGCATTGAGAAGAGCTGTGTAATAAATAACAGTCACATTCATTATTCGATAATCTATGTGACTACTATTCGACTATTCAACGATTGTTGCCCATCCCTAAGGTGTGCATGTTAAAGTGCTGTACGTACGTAGACACGGAGAGCCCCCCATAGCCGGAGAGCCTGTTGGAGACCCTCTCCGTAGATTATGTGCGCATCCAATATTTTTTAACTATCCGGACCTATTGGTCGATGCAATGGAGACGGCAAGGGCTGTGATTGGTCCTCTAACAAAATCATTTCCGGAATCACCGGTTTGACTTTGCACCTTAATTACTTTGTACATTGTTTACTTTGCACCTTAAGGACCAATAAAACACCAAATAAGATTTGAAAAGCTTTGAAAGTTTATTAACAACACAGAGTCGGAGTAGTATACTTTGGCTAAACGGTCCGGGTGAAACTTCGACTTCAAGTTTTAAATTCTGCATCGCAAAACAAGCCTTAACATTCGCCATATTAACGCTATGTACGCCACATTTACGTACCGCGGCACACCTCTAACCGCACCGAAGTGCCTGTACCGGTTTGGTACAAATATGTGTACCAGTTCGGTACATATATGTGTACCGTTACACTCATGGCCAACATGAGTGCACAGTTTCAGAGCCATGTCACACACATGTCAACTGCAGCCCAACATCCATTCCACATAAATGTGGTCATGGGTTGTTGAATTGTCGATTGGAGGTTGTGCGAGGTTCTGCTTAAAGATAGGACTGCTGGATCCGAATGATGATGAGGTCATTCCTAATACCCTGCTATACGTTCGAGATCAGTCATATTAAGCACGATGATAATAATTAATAATATTAAAGATTATTCTGAGTTTGGCTTTATGTGTGCGTGCTTGTGTCAGGACACACTGGGTTCGTGGCAGAGCTGTGTGACTGCATGTGAGCGGGCTCTGAGAGAGGGCCGAAGTGCTGCCGTTGACAACACCAACCCGGACCCAGAGTCGCGCAAAAGGTAAGTGGTGTGTGTGTGTGGTGTGGTGAGTGTGTGTGTGTGTGTGTGTGTGTGTGTGTGTGTGTGTGTGTGTGTGTGTGTGTGTGTGTGTGTGTGTGTGTGTGTGTGTGTGTGTGTGTGTGTGTGTGTGTGTGTGTGTGTGTGTGTGTGTGTGCGATACATGTTTTTTTTTTTTTATTTCCAGATACATAGATGTGGCCAAAGCATCGGGTGTCCCATGCCGCTGTTTTCACTTCTCGGCTTCACTGGAGCAGGCCAAGCACAATAACAGAGTATATACCTATCCCTATTGCTCTTTATTGGGCCTCCCTAAATTAGTTAGCTTTTGGTTGGTAAAACGTTCCGTGCGGAAGAACCGACCTTGTGTGCTCTTCCTGTTGGTTTGCAGTTTCGTGAGATGGCCCCATCAGATGTCAAACACGTCAAGGTCAACGACATGATCTTCCATAGCTACAAGTGAGTCTTTTGCTGGCTGAGAAGTTGCTGTGCAGAGTTGCATGGTCTATCGCTACTCGCATGGAAAGTTGAGACAGATCCACCATCTGCACCACCGTACTTCTGATTGAATTCATGCTTTTGTATTCTGTATGTGGATAAAAATCGGTGTGTCCATTTCAAAGAACCTCCTGGTTGTATGACCTGGAAGGATTATTTTATATGGCGCCTAAATGTAATGATTTTTACCCTCCCCTCTAACTCTATTCGGCTGGTTGACAGGAAACACCATGTGGCTCCAGATCTCTCCGAGGGCTTCTCTGAGATCCTTCAGATCCACTTTGTCCCCGACTTCAAAGACAGCAAATCAGAAAGCCTGTTCAGACTGTTTTCTGAAGGCTAATTGAAAGGTTGGCCCTACATGAGCCCTGGATCTCTATGGCTGTTCTTCAACCATGAGAGTGCTACACATGGTATCAACAAGATGTAATGATGTTGCCGTGCACTAAAAAAAGTTTTTCCGTTGTTTATTTTTTGGTTGTTCATTTATTTACATGCCTTCTTAACGAGTTAACAATAAAACGTCTATCTACCAGACCTTTTTGTTAACCAGGACTTCAGTGTGTTGATGTGGACCAGAACTGTCTGTCCTGGGAAAAAGCATTTGTATTATTTTATGAAAATAAAGACCTCATTTTAGACCATTTTTCAAGCTCATGGATTTATTTAAGATTAGGGGACCAAGCACAAAGTGCGAGGCAACCCGTTGTATTTCTCTGTGTCTTTTTTACTCCACCAGAATGGCCTACACAGCAAAAACTGCTGTCGCATTTTATGAAAGTTTCCACAGCTGTAGAGGCTGGCTAAATATTTACAAAGAAGAAAAACTACACTGATCGGGCCAAAGATGGCGCTTTAACCTTAGTTAAAAAATGCTAACTTTGAACAGGCATATCTCCTCACCTCTTTGAGTTCATCATGAGACTTTGCCCATATTTGCCTATCCTCATGGTAAATGATTCTGCATCAAGAACTTATGACCTCGTCTGGATAGATTTCACACCATTTTGAATTTTGTGAAAGGTTCATAGGTTGTTTGACTTGGATCAAAATTCCTCCGGGAGATAGCCTATATGGACCAATAGCTTCCATCTTAGGAGAAGGGATGTTTGAACACAAAGTGTTCAAGCCCCCAGGATCAAAACAATAAGACATCAAGATGTCTTATAGGACTCCTAAGATCTTGAGTCCAAGACAAAAGTGGTTCGGGATAGAATTGTGAACAAGATGAAATCAGCATATTTTGAGTTAGACATCAAAATGGGCGTGGCCTGGGACTAAAATAACCATAGTTGCTACCAAGACGGATTGTGTGTTGTGTGAGCTAAGAATGTAACGCACATCCAAAAGAGAGGTCGGGGTTTACTTTCATCTGGTGGACAAACAATAAAACTTACAATTATAATCTAGCTGGAGCACCGGCAACCTTTCAACTTAATTACTGTGGTAGAAAATAATGAAAGTTTAAAAAGGATATTTTCCAAATGTTAGGATATATTAGTGAAAGGAATGTACCAGCAGGGGAGGGGGGGGGGGGGGCAGACTCCAGACCTTGTGACATTGTTATTCAACACCTCAGAGAGTTCAGACACTCACACAAGACATCTCTCTGTAGTCAATGACATCAGCCTATTTCTCAGTTCCCTTAGATAATAGGCTAAGTATAAGTAAGGTTAACTTTAAGAATAAATTATATTAGAATATAAGGTAAATATATTTACAATGGAGCCAAATGTGAAACACTTGATATTGCCTGGCCTTCCTGTGTTAACATGTCTCATCTCGATGAACCCACTGACTACTAAACAACTGGGAAATGGTGAGTGGAGTCCCGTCTGTAATAGGTGGAAAACAGGACGGTCTGAGTGTGCAGGGGGGACCTTAATTGTTATATTTGTAGTTATAGGAAGTAGTAACAATAATCATCATGATTCAAACAATTAATAATGATTTATAACAGAGAAGCAGGCTACCTCACAACATGCCTAATAGTTCGACAATGTGCCCATTTCCAGCACTTTGAATGGTCTTGGATGTTAGATTCTGCCTGCGTTAAAAGTCCTCTTTTGAAAAGCATCATGACCAGTAGGCTGCTAAAACTTGGTTAAACTTGGATTGCATTTCACAGATGGAATCAGTCAAGAGCTCAGAAGGGTTTCAATGCCACAGACAAATAAAGTGCCATTGTTAACTATTACAAATGCATATTTTACTGTTTAAATGAATATTGCTTTCACAGGGCTCATCTCTTAAAAACATGTGGTAAGTCATGGTGATTTAAGATCAGGTTAATAAACAAGGCGATGGATGGATTTTAATCTAAGACCTCACTTCATATAACTAATGCATAATATGTAAACTTCATATAACTAATGTTTAATATGTAACTCATTGTATGTAAGGCTTGAATGTATGAATGTATGTATCCATGGGGAAGTTAAGATAAATAGTAATGGGGAAGGGGGAGGGCCCACAGATTTTAGATGCTCTGAGATTGGTCTTGGATATCACAGGGCTGTAGTTACCTCAGAGATCCCGGAGCCGAATAGGCCAGTTCTTTTGCAAACCAACTCAGGTGATGTTGTTACTATCTGTGGTGACAATAAAGCCTTGATCATTCAACCCTAGTCCTTCTCGACCTCTCGTAATTTGTTAAAGTATTAGACCATGGGTTTTATCCACGACATTACCTACATTCATATTGCCCCTGAAAACATTCCCCAGACACGTGCAGAAAGGCCCGATGGGAGCAACATTGTTTGACTCATTGGAGCTTGTAGATGTCCATTGATGTGCTTCGGAAGGGGTAGATCGTAGCAAATTTAGTTAAGTTTACACTTATAGGTATAAAAACTCCAATGACACCCCAGTCCAATTCCATATCTCCAGAACGCAAGTTCTGGAGATATGGACACCTTCCAGGACTCCATCAGGATTTCGACCCCTGCACAGCACTGAGACCGCCCTTATTAAAGTTGTAAAAGACATCCGTCTTAACACAGACTCTGGCAAAACCTCTACTAATGCTACTTGACCTCAGTGCTGCATTCGACACTGTAGACCAGGGGTCAGAAACCTTTTCAACATGCAGTGCCAGTTTGACATTTTCTTGTTAATGAGTGTGCCTTAAGTCACAATATATTAAAAATTAAGCTGAATTATGACACAGCGACCAAAAACATTTCCAGAAGACCTGGAATTGTACTATTTCCATATAGTCCACAATCATGCATTAACATTTTAATGTTTTTTTGGTTGTTATATTTTGCAACATGGGCTCACAAATTATAATTACATATGTCCCATCTTAAAACACCATTTTCAGAAACTCATTCAAAAACATATATGCACTGTGAGAAATGTAAAAAACAAGAATATGTGAGAATGTTGAAACCATCCACATCAATATCTTTAAGACATGTACAGCTTTGCAAAACCTTCTGAAGGCGATGAATACAGGCCACTTGCAACAATATTTTAAATATTGTCTTCTCTATTACTCACAACATAGGTCTAAAAACTATTAATGATGAACATATTAATGACTATTAATAATGAACATATTTGCACTGGGAGGAAATGCCCAAAACAGAATAAAGGGCAAAAAAAAATCAGTAATGATTTTGCTGCCGACATTGTGCTGTGAATGTTTAAAATAAAATAAAAAAGAAATAATTTTTTATTGTGCCAATGATTATGCTGCCCTGTGCCAATGGTGGCACGCGTGCCTAGGGGTGCCGACCCCTGCTGTAGACCATACAATACTTTTGGACATGTTAGAAAACTGGGTGGGGCTTTCAGGCACAGTCTTAAATTGGTTCAGATCCTACCTACAAAATAGGAACTACCTTGTTTCCACAATGGCGACTTTGTATCAGAATCAACCAACGTGACATGTGGAGTCCCACAATGTTCGATCTTAGGACCCTCTTTATTCAACATCTACATGCTCCCACTTGGGAAAATCATGCAAAATAACAATATTGACCATCATTGCTATGCTGATGACACGCAAATCTATGTATCGCTATCCTATCACCAAATGACTATCGGCCCATAGATCTGCTGTGCCAGTGCATTGAGCAAGTGAAAGACTGGATGTGCCGAAATTTCCTTCAACTAAATGAGGGCAAAACAGAGATAATTGTATTTGGTTCTAAAACGGAAAGGCTTCCTAACCCAAAACCTTCACTCTCTGTCCCTGAAAACCTCAATCAAAGCCAGAAGTCTAGGGGTTATCATGGATTCAGATTTATATTTCAACAGTCACATCAAATCAGTTACAAAATCTGCATATTATCTTAAAAATGTAGCAAGACTTAGAGGGCTCATGTCCACCGAAGACTTACAAAAACTTGTACATGCCTTTATAGTAAGTTAATAGAAATAGTTAGGGTTAGCTGGTATTGCGTTATCTGGTGTGGCTATAGTCTAATGTTAGCTTAGTTCGTGTTGTTTCGTCATGTTAATCGCTAGTAATAGTAAGTCTAATAGTAAGTCATTTGTAGAAATATAGCCTGTCACACACCCCCCATCGCGTTCTACACAAGGGAGTTCATGCACAGATCCCTGAAGGTGCGGCCACACCAGACGCGTATCTCGCGTACTTTTTACGCGAGATACGCGCGTAAAATGTTGCTTGACCATTTTGTGTCAAAAATGGTCGCATACGCGCAATACGCGCAATACGCGCATACGCGCCTACGTCACTCGCCTAGATAGAACCGCCAAAAACTCCCCCCCCCCCGCTATTTTCTTTTGTGGTCAATGTACATCGTCGTACAGGACAGGACGGCGCCGCACACGGCGACGATGATACGTTGACTCGACTCTCCATTTCTGTTCGTGTAGTGTCTGTAGTGTTGATCAGCAGAGTAAATAGTCCGCCCAGCGCGTTGAGGTTGCTTAGCAACCAGATGACTCCTGTCCATGCACAGTGAAACGGCAGCGTTCCCTCTTCGTCCAATACTATCAAACCAAACATCCTTCACATTCACCGAGTGAACCATTTGAAAGTAAAATGCACATGTCTCGCTAGGACGTGTTTCCATAAAAGGCATTTAGATGGCGTAACTATTTTACTATTTCGCTACACAACAAAAAGCAAGATGCGTCGGCCGTAGTTTGCCCTGCTCGAGCCCACATCTGCAACCACGACTCCTGCCAGTGGACGACGGTGAGTGGAGTCCACGTCTGATTGGGCAATGCGTGTCTGTTCAGACGTGCGTATCTCGCGTACTTCGGCGTAAAAAGTTCAATTTTTTGAACTCTTGAAATGTACGCGATATACGCGATATACGCGCGTATAGCGCGTATTGCGCGTAAATATACGCGCCACATACGCGCTATACGCGCGTAAAATGTTGCTTAATACGCGAAATACGCGTAATACGCGTAATACGCGCGTAAACCAATGGTTCCCTATGGAGAAAATGGCGATTTCATACGCGAAGTACGCGAGATACGCGTCTGGTGTGGCCGCACCTTGAGACAAACGGCTACGCGCACACATGCCCACCCATAGTGAGTGACGTAGGACGTAAAGTCCCGCCCAGGTCGAAGTGGCGTCGATTTAAGAGAGTCCCGAAGAAGTTATTAAAAACGGCTGGCACGGGTTCTATTCACGATGTCTTATTTATAGATTAATAAGAACATTACAGATGCGTCCTCTGAATTGAGACACAGCCGTGTTTTTTTTCCCAGTAGTTACGGTAATATACCGGAAGAGGCAATTGGGAGCGTTCCGCTCTGGGATAAATCGACATCATAGGGTCCGTTTCATCTCAGTTTCTGTTAACTCTCGCCAGTGGTCGAGTAAAATATGTTAATAAACATGTCGCCGAGCGGCTCAACTTTGGAAGAACAGCTTTCGTCCATAATGGAGGTACTTGCGAAAGCGGCCGTATCTGAAATAAGCCAACTGTTCTCGGAAGGCTCTGCTTCCCTTCGTTTACAAATAACTCGAAGCCTGAAAGAAAACGAGACGCTGAGGACGAGGATGAAGGGGATGAGGAGTGAGCTGCTTTCTTTGCGGCTTCAAACAAGATCAAATGCATCGCGTGCGGCAAGTCGTTTTGCCCTGGCTCGAGCCCACATCTGCCAACCACGGACTACTAAACAACTGGGAAATGGTGAGTGGAGTCCCGTCTGTAATAGGTGGAAAACAGGACGGTCTGAGTGTGCAGGGGGGACCTTAATTGTTATATTTGTAGTTATAAGGAAGTAGTAACAATAATCATCATGAATTCAAACAATTAATAATGATTTATAACAGAGAAGCAGGCTACCTCACAGACATGCCTAATAGTTCTGACAATGTGCCCATTTTCCAGCACTTTGAATGGGTCTTGGATGTAGAATTCTGCCCTGCGTTATAAAGTCCTCTTTTGAAAAGCATCATCATGACCAGAGCTGCTGCTAAAACTTGTCAAACTGTCGAGAGTCTGCATTTCAAAAGATGGAATCAAGTCAAGAGGCCAGAAAGGGTTTCAAAGACAGATGCCACATGCCAGCTGAGTTTAGTCATTCTCAAAACATCCAAAGTAGGGAATGGACATACCAATTTGCTAGCTGTATGAAATGAATTAGTGTTTGTATAATGAATTGTAATATACGCATGAAATATAATAACTTTATTGTATCTGAATAATTTGTTGTTGATGATGTTTATAATGATTTACCCCTTTTAGATTATCATTGTTACCTGAATTATGATTTGTATCTTGTGTATTGTTAGGTTTGGTGTCTTTATGTGTGGACCCCAAGAAGACTAGCTCATCCCACTTTGGTGACAGCTAATGGGGATCCTTTTAAACAATAAACATCATAAATTCAAAACATATAAATGTTAGCTGATCAGCTTACAGGGAAAGACACTTGTCACTAGCTTGTTATTGTCAAAATAGAATAATTGCGCTAGTCTCTCATGTCATTGGTGTGCTCAGATAATTTTGTCTGATGTTCGTTGAGTGTCCTCAACCTGGTCACCCCCTTGAGCTTTGAGTCTAGGGAGGAGGGGGCTGGAGGAGACATCACTCTCTAATACTGTGAATCTGTGTCTGCAGTACACATTGTAAACCCTCTGTGAATCTTACATACACACACATAAAGTAGTTTCTTTCACATGTACAAATACAAACTGCCTCCTTTTGTGCAATCAATGTATCAAAATAATGACTTTCTGTCTTTTTTTTCTCCCTCTGCAGAAGACTGCGAAGCCTTTGGAGATCGCAGCATGCAGCCCGGCGCCACCTCAGAGAGTCTGCATGTGGACGCCGCTGGCTCCTCCCAAATGTCCTGTCACAACGGGGAGCTGAGGATCCTGAGCGTCCACGGACAAGGGGAGGACCCACTGGGGCTCGACAGCCATGATACCCTCTTCACCGCGTCAGAAGTGGAGGCCCTGAACTCGTTGTCTGTTGACCACAGCGTGGCCACAAGCCTGCGCGCCGAGCAGTTGGTCCGCCACGAGGAACTGAGTGTGCAGGTTTGAAATATTTTCCTCATTCACCATCCAAAGAGATGCTTCCTCTGTTACACCTCCAGCACACACCCATATGATTCAATGTGTCTTTAGTCGGGATTGATAACTATTCTGTGCAAATAAAAGAATGTCTTGTGTGTGTTTCCTTCTTTATGTGGAAAGCAGCAGAACCTAGACACCGTTTCAATCAAGGTTGAAGAGGATATTGGTGGAG
>OLKM01003255.1:27527-40033 GCA_900291075.1 Melanogrammus aeglefinus | reverse complement strand
TATATATATATATAATATATATACTTATAGTATATATATATATATATTTATATAAAAAAACATATTTCCCCCCACTATTGTATACCCATCATTGGCTCCATATCAGTCTCAAAGATCAAAAAGGTTTGCTTTTTTAATACATTTAAATAAATTGTTGTGGTAATCAAATGTTTTTTTATCACTTTTCTGACTTGAATCCTATTAGTTCTTTGTGCATTAATGCAATCTAACCCTAGGAAGAAGATCCGCCCACTATCTGCCGTCCGCGGTCTCAATAGGCGTTGCTCCTTGATAACTAAGTGAGTTTTCCTGTTACTCTCAGACTGAGGGGCTACGAACGTGCCGCTCAGGCCACAGGCGTCATACCGATCACATGACCATGTAACGCCCTTAGGAGGCTGTCCTGGCATTCCAAAGGGTCGTACCCACACCAATAACAATTGACTCCGCAATCGACACTCTGAGCACCAGATGTGTTACCGTGCAGCAGACCAAGAAACAAATACACCAAAATTTAGAACTTAGAAATGTTTCAAATCGAACAATATAAACACTCTTTCAATAGTCTTATAGTATTATAGAAAAAAAAAAGTTTGTTTGACACAAAAATCCGAATCCCGATCAATGTTGGATGAACCCCCCAGCCCCACTAGGGGACCCCGTCGGGCCGGGTCCTACCGTGGGCGGCGGTGGGCGTCGGCGGGGTGGTGAAGTTCCACACTCCGTCCTCGTCGAAGCGGGGGTCCGGGTCGTCGGAGGGCGCCGGCGACGGCGGCGGGGGGACGAAGTTGGACAGCGGAACCCCCTGCGTGAAGGAGTCCAGACACATGGAGTCGAAGTAGCGGGCGGCCAGGGTCTTGGACTCGTTGGCGCTGGGGTTGAGCGTCTGGGCCAGCTGGTCCAGGGTGCTGTCCAGGCTGCTGTTGTGGGGCGTCTTGAGGACGCAGGTGGCGCCCACGCCCGACAGCAGCCGCAGCGTGTTGATGATCTTCTGGGGCGGGGCGTCCGAGGAGAGCTTGCTCCTGATAGGACGAAAGACACCCAACACCACCCCCCCTCTCCATTCAACGACAAACGTGTGCGATTCATATTTGTATCGAGAATAACCACTATAAAGGTTTTTTCGAATACATGTATACAACATGATAAACATTTAACTGAATGAATGCAACAAGAATATTTAACACATCAAAAAAATATAACAGATATATCCTTCACCTCTTAACCTCAGACATATCCTCTTACCCACCCATAACTCTTCCAGCTAGTTCCTTCTATTTGAGGACGGCTATTTGTTTACTAAGATAAGTTTCTATAAAGATACGAAATTAAACAGACGCCAGATTTTTTCCATCTGCCTTACTTCATCTCTCAAGACATGCCTAATTCTGTTAAAGTGCTGGTCAACAAATGCTAACGTGTTCATGAAGAGACAGCGGTGAAGTGGCCATGATAAGATGGTGGTTAGGGTTTGACTCGGAGTTGAAAGCTCTGGCTTGATCCCCAACGTCTGAAGTCTTCCACTGGACATCCTTGCGCCGGATAATGAACTCCAACCTAATGACTACTCGTGTCTCAAATTCACTGTGAATCTCTTTGGATAGACGTGCCTGCTAAATACACCACACACACACACAACCTCAATCAACTCTGACCTGTGCTGGGGTCTGTCCTCATTGGCGTAGGGGATGAAGTTCCCTCGGGGCTGGGTGTAGTTATGATACTGAGACGGGGAGAGGATCAGAGGGGGGAGGTCTCCTGGAAAACACAAGGACGTACGGCTATCAATCGCGTTTACATGACACACTGAGGTTAAGGGTCTACGATAGCTAGATAAACCCAACAGGCGTGCATGCACAGTATTATTTCACCCTCCCGTAGCTGCCATAAACTCTGGGAAACGAGGTTACATAACCACATTTCAGTGTTTACACGGCCGTCGGGAAGCTAATTATCTCAGTAACCCGATTACAGTCGGCTTTCCCTTGCGCATTTAAAACATAATGATCAACAAAACCAGTGGCTGGTGCCAGAAGCGGTGGGCCGCTGGAGGACCCACCGATGGCGGGGACGGAGAGCGCCACGGTCATGGCCACGCAGACGAAGAAGGCGGGCAGGAGGATCTGTGAGAAGAGGCCCTTGGTGTTCCTCTTAGCGCAGTGGAACCGCTTGACGATGAGGCCGTTGTAGAACTGCGGAGCGGAGCCACAGCCTCTAGCTTCACCCCGCCCTGCCCCTCGGAGAGCTCCTCCTCCGGGGACAGCGGGCTCTTGGCGTCCCCTGGAGGTTGGGAACAGGGTCAGGGGAGAACGACGTGAACAACCCGCCCTGGGTCTGCAATCATGAGCTTCTGTTTGAATCACTTTGTGTATGGGTTCATGTTTGTGTGTGCGTGCGTGTGTGACACAGTGAGGGAGCCTTTTTTTTTTATAAATTACATATACATCGTTTAAACAGCTGCATGTTTTTTTCCGGTATTGCGTTTTCCATACTTTTACTTTTCTACTTAAATATATCATATTTCTGTTCTCTAATGTCTTGAGCAGAGCAGTTATTTTAATAATTTTCCACAGGATCAATAAAGTCATCTGAATCTGAAAGCAAGAGTCAAGTGATCGCATTTACGATTGCACAAGCCTCTCTCATTTTCCGTCCCTCCCTCCCTCTCCACCCTCCCCCCCCCTCACTCTCTCCCCCCTAACCACTCTCCCTCTCCCCCCCCGCCCCCTCACTCCCTCCCTCCGTTATGGGTCGAATTTTTACACCACTGTGTGGAGTGGAGATCAGCCCTAAACAGCCGTTTTGAAAATCGGCCTCTTCTGAAGCAGATCCCAGTAGGGCGTATCAGCCTAGATGTCTGACGGATTGATGAACGACGTTTGCTACAGCCCATTGGTCAGGCTGGTAGACCTGATCTATCCAGCACAAATCTAGGTGGACACGCCCACTTGTGCCGATTTTCAAAACGGCTTGTAACGGCCAATCAAACGGTTGAATGTGTCACCTTTACCGCTCTCCCTGATGTCCTTTGCTCTCGTCTCGCCCGGCCCCCCCCACTCCCTCACCTCTCAGGCCGGCTGACTCTCCTTCCCGCGGCTCATCAAACAGGGGGCAGTAGTCTCCGTAGAAGTCCGTGTACAAGCCCCCTGCTCAGTCCCGCACCACGAGCCACTGACGAGGATGAGGACCTAAGGGAGGCCTGGCTGGGGCTCATCCGGGAGCCGTTCACCAGGTTGGTCAGCTCCACCTCCCGCCTCTCGTCTGCTGACGCCGGGGGGCCCGTCTCACCGCCTGGCAGGGGCGACGTCGGCCCCCCGGGCCCCTCTACTGAGACCGCCCCCGGCTTCCCCGTGGAGCTGCCCCCGGGGGAGTCCTTAATGTCTTCAGATGCGGAAAACAAACCAAGAGAAACAGATTTAATCTTTGAGCAATGCAGGGCACTTGAAGACTCCATCTTAAATGAAACCCTTTTGAAGGTTGACTATTTTGAATAAGTTTCATTTGACTTTTTTATGGTTTTGCACCATTCTATGTACTGGCAGTAATTACTACACACAAAATGGCTGAGCAGCATCTCGACATCTTTCCCCACAATTCAGAAAAATGCTCTTCTAGTGGTTTGTTTTGTGCCATCGCTATAGGTCTGCCCATTGGTAATAATGCAGGGCCTGTGAAGCCCTTTCAGACTGTTGACTTGAAATTGATCGGTGTCCTAAAAGTAAAGTCAGGTTGAAACTTCAGTGGCAAATCATTTACAAATAAAATAGGCTTGGTCTTGGTTCTTTAGTGGTGAACCAAATTCATAGAATTATTAATGTATTATCATTTCACAATATTTTAAAAGACAGATGGGTTATTAATGCCACAGTGCAACAGTTGAACTGCATGTGAATCTGCTACATAGTGAGGTGGGTGTGTCTCTGCTTACCACATAGTGAAGTGGTGTCTGCTACATAGTGAGGTGGTGGTCTGCTTACTACATAGTGAGGTGGTGGTCTGCTACATAGTGAGGTGGTGGTCTGCTACATAGTGAGCTGGTGGTCTGCTACATAGTGAGCTGGCGTGGTCTGCTACATAGTGAGGTGGTGGTCTGCTACATAGGGAGGTGGTGGTCTGCTACATAGTGAGGTGGTGGTCTGCTACATAGTGAGGCTGTGGTGGTCTCTACTGACCTACATGCTAGTACTAGTGATAGGTGGTCTGCTACTTAGTGGGGGGGTGGTCTCTGCTACATAGTGAGGTGGTGGTCTGCTACATAGTGAGGGGGTGGTCTGACGTACTAGTGGACTGCTACTGTGGTCAGTGTTGCCAGATTTGGGCCAGATTGCCCACCGCTACAGCTCGGGGTGTGTGGTCTCACCAGCGTCGCTGTTCTCCAGGGACTGGTCCTCCTCAGACACCTTGAGGAACACCTCCTCCAGGGTGGTGTCCATCACCCCGAAGCTGGTCAGAGCCAGGCTGTCCAGGCTCTGCTCCAGCGCCTGCAGGGGGGGGGACGGGACCACACAGGTTACCACCACAACCCGGGTGGTTCTTACTGCACATTGTCCCCTCGACTCAAGGTTCAAGGTTCAATGTTCAAGGTGTGCAGAACTAGCATTATCAAGTGACATATTGATGATACTCGATTATTATTATATAATATATATTCTAGGACGTTTGATACTCCCCCCCCCCTGCCAGGGGTACAAATATGCGCGTTTATGACACGGTTTTGTCTGGATCCTTGTTTCTGATTGGTCGATTATGGGACCAATCAGTGGCCTTTCATTTCTGAAAAGCAGACAGCTGCTATGATTTTTTAGCACAAGCAACTAAATAAATACATATTAACGTGTATTAAGTGGGATAATGTACTGCAAGCCTGTCATTATCGTGATATAAAAACCTTCAGGGTTATTCATGCATCACCATGTCAGGGTTTATTTTGCGATTAATGACCAGCTTGCTGTTCAATATCCCTTACATATCAGCTGTATGTATCTATACCGGTATGTATATATATATACAGCATATATATAGCTATATAAAAATATAAAAAAGTTGTTTATTTTGGAGAGAACTGCTGTAGTACTTTCAATGTAGTACATTGAGGACAGAAGCATTTGAAGCTGAGCTAACTGACATGATGATATATATTTGCGCCCGCAACTAACTGATGAGATATCATTCTCGCCCATTGGGCCTAAAGCCTAGGGACCAAAGGGGTCGATATTCACACTTCCCATTTAGCCTTTTATCACAAGTACCCAGTACATTTGTTTTCCTTGTCATGCCTTTAAAGAGCAACCCCGCAGACGTGGTCTGCGGGGGTTGTACCGTCCGTCCCAGTACCTGGAACAGGCGTTCGAAGCAGCCTTTCTTGACGGCGTCGGACGGCAGCACGTAGGACAGCTCTGTGTTGGAGTTGGACACCAGCTGGCAGGACGCCACGAACTGGCGGATGAACTGGGTGACCCTGGCCTCGGAGCACGGGGACAGAGGGGAGGGCGGCTGGGGGGGTGCCCCCTGGTCTGGGAGGTGGAGGAGGCGGGGGTGGGTGGAGAAAGGTCGGGACGACACAGTGATGGATGGAAGAGGAGGAGGGGGAGAAGAAGAGGAAGGAGGAGGAGGAGGAGGAGGAGAAGAAGAACAAGACGACGAAGACAAAAGCAGTAGGAGAAGAAGATGAAGAAGAAGAAGACAATGATGAAGGAAAAAATAAAGAGAAAAGGGGAAAGCGGTTGGAATGAGGACAGAGATGAGTATGGGAGAACAGTCCAAGCTGTACTCCGTTAAAGAAACCAGCCTCACTGGGAAACATATGTCTCACACATGGCTTAGCTCGTCAAACCCCTTAACCAATATTGGAAACTACAACAGCTGTTCTATTCATAAAATGGATCATGAATGTAAAATGAAAAATAAATGTATGTCCGTAACTCCCACCCAACCACCCACACACCCACACACCCACCCAACCACCCACACACCCACCCAACCACCCACACCCACCTGTTCCCTCGCTCTGCTTCTTGACCAGCGTGAGCTTGTACCCGTCTCCGTACGTGCTCTTGAGGAAGAGCGGCGAGCCGCAGCACTTGAGCTTCCCGTGGGAGATGATGGCGATGCGGTCCCCCAGGAGGTCGCCTCGTCCATGTGGTGCGTGGACAGCAGGATGGTTCGACCTGGCGGCCGGAATCATATGAGGATGGTCAGGGATAAGGTGGTTCAAATCCCAAAGTCCAATGTCTTACCAGTGGGCCTCCTAGGAGAAGACGGCCTCTAGCACCTGCTCCCTTATAACCTGTTTCTAAGATACAATACTTTAGATAAGAAACCTGCCTTCTGAATAATTAAACCTGAATATTTTGCCTGGTTCCACCTGATGATTCTCTAGGACGCTCCTTTTGGGACATCAGGTTGACCCAGGTTAAGGACCAGGTCCCGGACTACAACACTACGTTTGTATTAGAGGACCAGGTCCCGGACTACACACTACGTTTGTATTAGAGGCCCAGGTCCCGGACTACGCACCCTGTTTGTACTTGAGGACCAGGTCCCGGACTACGCACCCTGTTTGTACTTGAGGATGAGGTCCCAGATGGCGCGGCGGGCGTAGGGGTCTACGCCGGCGGTGGGTTCGTCCAAGATGACAGCGCGGGACCCGCCCACGAATGCGATGGCGACGGACAGCTTCCTCTTCATCCCCCCGGAGAGGGTCTGCACCAGGCTGTGGCGCTTGTTGGACAACTCCAGGTCCAGGATCATCCTGGACACACACACAGACACACACATACACACCACACACAGAGTGAGTGTGTTTGTTCATATATGTGCCTGTCTACATGCATGCCCACTGTGTGTGTGTGTGTGTGTCTGTGTCTGTGTCTGTGTCTGTGTCTGTGTCTGTGTGTGCGCGTGTGTCTGTGTGTGTGTGTGTTTTTGTGTGTGCGTGACTCTGTGTGTGTCTGTGTGTGTGTCTGTGTGTGCTAACTCCTACTTGTCCATCTCCTTGCGTATGTCCTCCTCCTTCATGCCCTTGAGGCGGGAGTAGAACCAGAGGTGCTCCTCGACGCTCAGCTTGTCGAACAGGACGTTGTGCTGCGGGCACATGCCCAGGTTCTGCCGAATCAGCTCCATCTCTGTGCGGATGTCGTGACCATATATGGTGGCAGAGCCGGAGGTGGGCGGGAACAGGCCAGTCAGGATGGACCTATCAAAAGCAGGATATCGGTTGTATGGGTATCACAGAGGAACAGTGTGCTGGCTGGTGGTGTTGGTGCCAGTGTGTGTGTGGGAAGGGCACATACAAAGCATAAGTGCCCACGCACACCTCACGCACACACACACACACACACACACACACACACACACACACAGGGTCTCTTACATGGTGGTGGTCTTGCCGGCCCCATTGTGGCCCAGGAAGGACATGACGTGGTTCTCGTGGAGGTTGAGGCTCAGCTTATCCAGGGCCAGCTTGCTGCCCATCTTGTACACCTTGGTCAGCTTGTCGATACACACCACCACGGGCAGGTGACTGGGCTCCTCCTCGATACCCCGCTGCTCCTCTAGGGGGCACAGGTCAGAGGTCACAGGTCAACAGGTCAACAGGGGAGCGAATGAAGGGTGAAGGTAAAAGAGTCAATCCAAAGAGTTCAACCTTTGTTGAATCCAGATTTGTGCTCCTTTTTGAACTATATTGGCCTGTGTTAAAAATTGTTATTGCTTGCATTAACTGTGAGGCGACCTTAAAGTGAAAACAAAATGTATTATTAATAATTATTAGACCTTGGGTGGTAAATGCAATCACTTTACTCACAAAACAGTGGTAAGGACGAGAACTTAAACGTTAAAACACGTCTTTTAAACAACGTAGTGGAAGCGCTTTCAAAGAGCTTCTGTGCAGGATATACTGATGGCTTGATGTGTATTAGAACAGTAATACTGGCTATTTTAGATAAGAGGGGCAGCAGAATCACTATAGTCTCATTCTCAGAAAAAAAAAAAGAAGCAATATTCTACAGAGAACTGTCATTCTAAAGCATTTCTAGAAGGACTTCTGTAGGTTTTGGACAAGTGGCAGAGCGAGCAGAATCGCTTTCTTACCGGACCTCCTGTGCTCCATGGCGCACGCCTGGTCCTCTTCCATGACGCTCAGCCTGGAGGCCCCGCCCCCACACCACGGCCAATCCCAGGTCTCCACGCGCCCGCTGCCCAGCCAATAGGACTTCTGCAGAGGGAAGTACCATGGGCGGGGCAGTCCGTACATCCCTACAGAAAGAGTGAACACACCATGGATTTGTTCAAAATGAATATGCAGTTTAGACAGCCACGTAACCCTTTACTTCTTATGATGGAATCAAAGTAACACGAGATTATAACTATTCTAAACAAGTTAAGGGGGAATTGACCACCTTTTCCTAAATCGAGTGGGCTCAGACGCTGACGCCAATTCTGGTGGAACCAGGGTAAGTAGTAGCTAATTTCTCTGTAGTATACCTGGTGATATTAAAATCAATTCTGTTATTTAGCGTGTTAATTAGTATCTTTTAATATTAATATATATATCTTTTTTTATATATGTATTATGTATAATATATATTTCTATACCTGGATGCACAGCCTCGATGTACCAGGTCAGCACTCCGTACAGGCATGCGTCGACGATGAGCATCATCATGGACAGGCCCAGGTTGAAGTCGTCCCCCTCGACCGGGGACTGGCGGATGGTCTTCCACTGGATGCCCACTCCGGACACCTCGTACAGGGCAAAGTACTTGGAACCCAGGCCGAACGCCGTGGTGGACATCAGGGACTGGAGAGCGGTGGAGCGGAAGAAGGCACTCATCAGGTTAATCAGGATGTTTTTCTGGGATCCAGCAGTCCTACTAGGTTATGGCAGGACTTCTGATCCAGCAGTCCTACTAGGTTATGGCAGAACTTCTGATCAGCAGTCGCTACTAGTTATAGCAGGACTCTTCATCCAGCAGTCCTACTATGTTATAGCAGGACTTTGTCCAGCAGTCTCTTGTTGGTTATGCAGGACTTCTGATCTAGCAATCGCTAGGAATAATATGGCAGGACTTCTGATCCAGCAGTCCTATGTTATAGAAGGACTTCTGATCCAGCAGTCCTATGTTATAGAAGGACTTCTGATCCAGCAGTCCTACTAGGTTATAGCAGGACTTCTGATCCAGCAGTCCTACTAGGTTATGGCAGGACTTCTGATCCAGCAGTCCTACTAGGTCATAGCAGGACTTCTGATCCAGCAGTCCTACTATGTTACAGTACAACTTCTGATTCAGTGGTGCAACTATGTTCATCAATCTCCCAATCCCCCAATATCTCAATAGTGCAATGCTATTGTGGTTTGGATCAATACGTAACAATGCTGAATAATAGCACCCTATACCAACATGAAAAAGCGTATAAACGTTCTGAAGTTCCCATTTTATCATTCATTTTAACTGATATACACCCAAACAACGACGCACACAAATGGCTAAAGGTGAACACAGGTCCATTGTTTTTATTATTACCTTACATTTTTAATAACTATCATATAATGTTTTTATTGCTTGGGTTATTCTTTTATCATGTAAAACACTTGATGGTTAGAAAAGGTTTAGAAAATGGTGTTATGAGAGAGAGTAGAGAGAAAGTTATATTATATTGGGCAGAGCAACTGGCCACAGAGGGTTAAGGAGCAGAGGATTAGGCATGGTGGATGTGAAGGCGTCCTTACTGCGATGCACTTCTCAAAAGCGGTGATCTTGTCGTGTGCCACCTCCTCCCTGATGGCCACGTACATGTAGGGCACGTAGCTCAAGAAGTAGACGATGCCTCCACACGCAGACGCCAGCTTAGCCTTGGAGTAGATCACCGACACCAGGAAGCTACAGGTGGACCGACAGGCAGGGAGACAGAGACAGGCAGGGAGACAGAGACAGGAAGGGAGACAGAGACAGGAAGGGAGACAGAGACAGGCAGGGAGACAGAGAGTCAGGGAGAAAGAGACAGGCAGGGAGACAGAGACAGGAAGGGAGACAGAGACAGGCAGGGAGAAAGAGACAGGAAGGGAGACAGAGACAGGAAGGGAGAAAGAGACAGGAAGGGAGACAGAGACAGGCAGGGAGACAGAGACAGGAAGGGAGACAGAGACAGGACAGGGAGACAGAGACAGGAAGGGAGACAGAGACAGGCAGGGAGACAGAGACAGGAAGGGAGACAGAGACAGGAAGGGAGACAGAGACAGGAAGGGAGACAGAGACAGGAAGGGAGACAGAGACAGTCAGGGAGACAGAGACAGTCAGGGAGACAGAGACAGGAAGGGAGACAGAGACAGTCAGGGAGACAGAGACAGGAAGGGAGACAGAGACAGGCAGAGAGACCGATAATGAAGACCAACAAATTGATCAATACGCACGAGGCAAACAAGCAAAAAAACGGTATCTAAACAATGTATCTAAACTTATGTTTGGTTACACTGTCAGACGTTATTGAGTATATCATCCAAAAATATAATCACTTACATAATATAAAGACATACTTGCATACATACATATTTATATTATTATTCAAACCAAAACAACCCTCTTTGTGCATGCCTCACACCAGAGTGGCTGCCAGATACAGTACGCCGTGCGAAACTGTAAACTGTAAACTCCTGGAGTCAACATCTTTTCAACCAGTGTGAGCTCTCCTGTGGCCCGCTGTGACTTCACGCCAGACAAAACGGGGGCCGCTTCAGTCGCTTAGCAACCGAATCCGACCTGTTTCTGCCCACACGGCGCTAGAGTTAACAAGTGAACAACCTCTCTTCCAATCACAAGGACCGTCTGAGGTGCGGGGAGGAGCTACTTTCAACTGCCCTCTTTTTGAAGGCACAACTTTTATCAGGTTTGATTCTGTTGTGAGAGAAGGTATGTAGGGGGCCAGGGTTTCGGGCATCCTGCTCTACCATGCCTACAGGTAGACTGACGGTATTGAGGATCAAAACCAGAATGGGCTAGGCGTCACCTCACCACTATATCCTCTACTACTCTTGAGATGAAATTCTTCACGTTAAACTGTACGTGTTAATCATCCTGGATAAATTAAGGTGTAATTAATTTTTTTTTGATGTTCAGCAAGCTATTGGTAGTTTTGTGTTGATGTTGTACAGATAAACATAACACATTTTCGCGCGGGGTGTAAGACTTAACCGCGCCTACTTTGGTGTGTATGGCTATGGGGCCAAGCGCTCACCAGAACATGATGGTGGCCACGGCGTAGATGGTGAGGAAGAGCCAGATGATGAAGGGGTCGCTGTGCAGGAGCACGCGGCCGTACTTCAGGATGGCGGTCAGCGCTGTCACCGAGATGGACAGCTGGACGAAGCCGGTGATGAACCAGGCCACCCAGTGCACCGCGTTGTTCAGACCCATCATCTTCATCACCTTCAGGGAGATATGAAGACCTTTAAACTACTGTTACACCTTCATCATCTTCATCAGCTTCAGGGAGATATAAAGACCTTTAAACTACAGTTACACCTTCATCATCTTCATCACCTTCAGGGAGATATAGACCTTTAAACTAGTTACACCTTCATCATCTTCATCACCTTCAGGGAGATAGGAAGACCTTTAAACTACTGTTACACCTTCATCATCTTCATCACTTTCAGGGAGATATGAAGACCTTTAAACTACTGTTACATCTTCATCATCTTCATCACCTTCAGGGAGATATGAAGACCTTTAAACTACAGTTACATCTTCATCACCTTCAGGGAGATATGAAGACCTTTAACTACTTTTAAATCTTCATCATCTTCGTCACCTTCAGGGAGATATGAAGACCTTTAAACTACAGTTACATCTTCATCACCTTCAGGGAGATATGAAGACCTTTAAACTACTGCTACATCTTCATCATCTTCATCACCTTCACGGAGATATGAAGACCTTTAAACTACAGTTACATCTTCATCACCTTCAGGGAGATATGAAGACCTTTAAACTACTGTAAATCAATAAAGTTATTAAAACCTAAAAGGCGCAAATATATTTTTAGGGATATATCCATATATCCCAAATTGCTCCATGAGAATGGTAAAGAAGGAATATTCAACAGCAAACACCTAAAGGCTGTAAATAAAGGAAATATCAAATAACTATAAAAATAACAAATTTTACACAGGGAAAAAAACTAAAGAAAACTGTAGTTCTGATATGTGGCCACCAGGGGGGTGAGAGGGCAGTGGAGTGAGACATTTCTCTGCTACAGGTTGAAGTCTCAGAAAACAGGAAGCTGTCATGTTAGTGTCAGTCAGACAGATAGGATGACAGGGATGCTGACAGATGGGTACCGGTGACCCTGCGTCTCTAAACTCTGACCGACCAAAGAACAGGATGACACGCACACAAAGAGAAAGGCAACCAGCAGCAGTCAGCCAGGCACACAGCTATACAGAGGAACCTGTATATTATGTGACCTCTTTCAGGAGGCAGACAGATAGATGGACAGACACACACACA
>OLKM01003255.1:0-22427 GCA_900291075.1 Melanogrammus aeglefinus | reverse complement strand
CTACCATGCCTACAGTAGAATCTGGAGAGGTATTGAGGATCAACAACCAGAAATGGGCTAGGCGTCACCAATCACCACTAATATCAACTAGCTACTCTGAGATTGACATTCATATGCAGCGTTAAACTGAACAACGTGTTAATCATCCTGGATAAATTAAGGTGTAATTAATTTTTTTTTGATGTTCAGCAAGCTATTGGTAGTTTTGTGTTGATGTTGTACAGATAAACATAACACATTTTCGCGCGGGGTGTAAGACTTAACCGCGCCTACTTTGGTGTGTATGGCTATGGGGCCAAGCGCTCACCAGAACATGATGGTGGCCACGGCGTAGATGGTGAGGAAGAGCCAGATGATGAAGGGGTCGCTGTGCAGGAGCACGCGGCCGTACTTCAGGATGGCGGTCAGCGCTGTCACCGAGATGGACAGCTGGACGAAGCCGGTGATGAACCAGGCCACCCAGTGGCACCGCTACGTTGTTTCAGAACCCATCATCTCATCTCACCTTCAGGGAGATATGAAGACCTTTAAACTACTGTTACACCTTCCATCATCTTCATCAGCTTCAGGGGATATTAAAAGACCTTTAAACTACAGTTACACCTTCATCAACTTCATCACCTTCAGGGAGATATAGACCTTTAAACTAGTTACACCTTCATCATCTTCATCACCTTTCAGGGAGATAGGAAAGACTCTTTAAACTACTGTTACACCTTCATCATCTTCATCACTTTCAGGGAGATATGAAGACCTTTAAACTACTGTTACATCTTCATCATCTTCATCACCTTCAGGGAGATATGAAGACCTTTAAACTACAGTTACATCTTCATCACCTTCAGGGAGATATGAAGACCTTTAACTACTTTTAAATCTTCATCATCTTCGTCACCTTCAGGGAGATATGAAGACCTTTAAACTACTTTTACATCTTCATCATCTTCATCACCTTCAGGGAGATATGAAGACCTTTAAACTACTGTTACATCTTCATCATCTTCATCACCTTCACGGAGATATGAAGACCTTTAAACTACAGTTACATCTTCATCACCTTCAGGGAGATATGAAGACCTTTAACTACTGTTACATCTTCATCATCTTCATCACCTTCAGGGAGAAATTAAGACCTTTAAACTACCGTTCCATCTTCATCACCTTCAGGAAGATATGAAGAACTTTAAACTACTGTAAATCAATAAAGTTATTAAAACCTAAAAGGCGCAAATATATTTTTAGGGATATATCCATATATCCCAAATTGCTCCATGAGAATGGTAAAGAAGGAATATTCAACAGCAAACACCTAAAGGCTGTAAATAAAGGAAATATCAAATAACTATAAAAATAACAAATTTTACACAGGGAAAAAACTAAAGAAAACATTGTAGTTCTGAATATGTGGCCACCAGGGGGGGTGAGAGGGCAGTGTGGAGTGAGACATTTCTCTGCTACAGGTTGAAGTCTCAGAAAACAGGAAGCTGTCTCATGTTAGTGTCAGTCAGACAGATAGGATGACAGGATGCTGACAGATGGGTTACCGGTTGACCCTTGCGTCTCTAAACTCTGACCGACCAAAGGAACAGGATGACACACGCACACAAAGAGAAAGGCAACCCAGCAGCGCAGTCAGCCAGGCACACAGCTATACAGAGGAACCTGTATATTATGTGACCTCTTTCAGGAGGCAGACAGATAGATGGACAGACACACACACACACACACACCGAGTAGCCTGTATAACTGACCTCTTTGAGGGGGCAAACAGACAGGACAGTGGACCCTGTTTATCTGACCTATTTGAGGAGGCAGACAGACAGACAGACAGACAGACAGACAGACAGACAGACAGACAGACAGACAGACAGACAGACAGACAGACAGACAGACAGACAGACAGACAGACAGTGGAGCCTGTGTATCTGACCTCTTTGAGGAGGCAAACAGACTGACAGACAGTGGAGCCTGTGTATCTGACCTCTTTGAGGGGGCGGACAGACAGACAGACAGACAGACAGACAGACAGACAGACAGACAGACATTTGACCCTGTTTATCTGACCTCTTTGAGGCGGTGCTCCTTCTCAGCGACGATGTGTTGGATCATCATTGCTACGGAGTACACCCAGGAGATCACCATGCACAGAGGCATCATGTGCTCGATGACAAACAGAAAACTGCAAGACACACACAAACAAGTACACGCAAACATCAGGGTCGGGACATGACCTTGTCCATCCCAACCTCGACAGCGCGAGTGACACACACTGCTTCTCCCGATACCTTCACCCTTCTCTTAAAATGCTACAACCTACAACTAATAAACCTTTCAAATCAATCAACAAACAGGACATATAAGGCAATACATAGGGTGACCAGATGTCCCGCTTTGTGCAGGACAGTCCCGCATTTCCATGACTTTGTACACGTCCCGCAAATTGCAAATTGAGACGTTGTCTCAATTTGCCCCCCCCCCCCCCCCCCCCGCTCGGAGGTGTCGGCGGGGGGGGGGGGGAGAGCGTAATTTCACGTAAAACCGGGCCTGCCCACTTTGTCCCGCATTGTCCCTCACAAACGTAATCTTTGTCCCACTTCTGGTGAATTGGTATCTGGTCACCCTAGCAATACATGATAGACAGAGAGTGGCCATGTTGTTCAATACACAACAGTGACGATAAATAAAAGTCAAGAGTGACCGTGAAGCATGTATCAAATAAACTTCACTCATAAACTACAACTAAACTTACAATACATTCACTCTTCTCTGATAAAAATACAACTAAACTAACAATACATTCACTCTACTCAGCACGGCAGGTGTAATGGATGGAGGTTCTTACTCGTCGCGGGTGTAGCATGGGTATGGGAACATCTGGACGTAGTTCCCCGGCTCCACCACGTCATGACCCACAAATGTGTTGATGATCGCTCTCTCCATCATGTCTGAGAGAGAGAGAGAGAGAGAGAGAGAGAGAGAGAGAGAGAGAGAGAGAGAGAGAGAGAGAGAGAGAGAGAGAGAGAGAGAGAGAGAGAGAGAGAGAGAGAGAGAGAGAGAGAGAGAGAGAGAGAGAGAGAGAGAGAGAGAGAGAGAGAGAGAGAGAGAGAGAGAGAGGCGACATTTATGTTACTTTTATGATCGATATGGGGAGTGAAAGATATATAACCCCAAAGCCAAAGGCTATATGGCTCCATCCATCATTTTTAAGACGGAGGGCTGGTGAGAGGCAAGAGAGAAAACAACATGCTTACATTCAAAATCTATTACTTTTGTGACATCGATAGGGGAAGCGATCGAATTGAGAGGGGGTCAAAGGTTAATACGGCTCCCTCCATTATCTCTGGGCTGAAGGGATGGAGGCAGCCAGAGAGAGGGAGACGGGGGAGTGAGAGAAAAAAAAAGAGAGTGAGATGGACAGAGAACATTCACAATCTATTACTGTTGTCATATTGATGCGTCCAGTGACAGGATGCGTGCAGCAGCAGAAACATGTTTTTATTCTCAAAACCACTAAGATAAAACACCCGTCCCAACAGAGAGCCCGACGTCTCCATCAGACTCAGGTAAGCTGTCATCAACCAGCAAGCAAAATGCTGCAACGAAAGGCGTTTCTCTTCCTCCCTCCTCCTCAATCACTGTTAGAGAGCGAAGATACCCGATCTCTAGACGCGGAAGGCAAAAAGAACTTTTAAAAAAACAACAACACTTTATCTCAGCGATGCCTCCGCTTTAACTAGTCATACTTTCCTGTTAGGAAGAACATGTCATACCGCAAATCGACATAATTGTATTTGTCCACTCCATCCCCCCCCCCCCTTCCCTCCCTCGCTGCCTTCCCTCCCTCTCTCCCTTCCTCCATCTTGCCCTACCCTCCCTTCCCTTCCTGAATAAAAGATGACTTTCACGGACGAGAAAGTGCCATCTCTGCAGCTGAATCACTCTCTTCACAGGTGCTGGAAACTTGAGGAAGTACGATGCTAAGCAGTTTGCCAACAGTGAAATCCTTTATGGAAGCTCTTAAGCAACGCCTTTGTGACGATGGTTGTTTTAGCTTTGCCATAAAGGGTTTCTTAGTGTGCCAGAGTTATTATTGTTGACGTTTGATTCATTGGCCCGGGCCTGAAAACACCTGCAGAGAGCATCTAAAACAACAGCCAGTCGACTTGAACAAATAACTCACGTTCAACCGCACAGCATTTATTTTTATCAGCAGAGCAGGTGGGTTTCCTGAGAACTGTTGCCACATATAAATCAACAACACTTTCTATCTGGGTTTGTTTTCACATGACTATAGTGTTAAAGGGCTTACCAGCTCCACATTATATGACCGCCCCTAATGCCAATAACTGTAAATGTCAAGAATAACCTTCTGAAAGCCAGGGGGAAGAACAGAACAGAACAGATGTGTGTTAGACATTCAGCCAAAAGTGTTCTGGTTTGAGCCCTCAAGCCTACACTCAACCTGCAGTTGACTACCTTGAGCAATTCAACATAATCCCTGCTTCTTTATTGTATGCATTTAAAACACACGGCCAGCTGCTTTGGGAACACCCGTGAATATTTAGAAGTTTCACAAATCGCTTTTGGGTCTTCTTTGATGGCGCAATACCCCTGTGATGTATAAGTCTTTCCATTCTAGGAACAAACCACTGAAGTCGTATCTTATTGAACCCTATTTAACATTTAACACCACCCACCTTGTATCCAGACGAAGCCGTACAGGAAGTAGAACTTCCCGCCGGTGTTGGGTCCGGGACGCCAGTAGGCGCGTCGGATCTCGTTGGTCTTCTCCGTGAAGCTGGAGTTCTGGCGGATCTTGTAGAGGACGTGGGGGGGCAGGGAACCGTCCCTGTTGGTCTGAAAGATCACACCTAGCGGCAAGGGAGGTGAAGGGGTTAGAATGTCATTGGGTTCAAAATCAAATTCAAAAAGGATGACCACAAGACCAGAGAGTGAGAGGTCACGGGACTTACTGGCGAAGACGGAGACGTTGTCCTGGTAGGCCTGGTTCAGGGTGTAGTTCACAATGCTGTCCTCGTCAGGGAAACCTTTGAAGATGTCCACGCTCACCTACAGGCATGTGTGTGTATGTTTATGTGTGCATGTGTGTATGTGTATGTTTTTGTGTAGACGCGTGTGTGTGTGTGTGTGTGTGTGTGTGTGTGTGTGTGTGTGTGTGTGTGTGTGTGTGTGTGTGTGTGTGTGTGTGTGTGTGTGTGTGTGTGTGTGTGTGTGTGTGTGTGTGTGTGTGTGTGTGTATGTGTGTGCACGTATGCATACGTTAATACATATGGGAAGATGAGCGCGTGTATGTGTATTGGAAATTGGAGGTAAAAATAAAAATACACATTGACTTCTGAAGACCAGAGCAGCTATTTTTAGCTCAATGCTGAGCTCCTGCTTGAGACTCTTCAGAGTGGGTGTTGTCGTAGCACGCGGCTAGCCGTTCTCTCCCAGATCAATAGGACAGTCTTCCTCTGCCCAGTCCCCCCCTGGCCACAGAGTTAACTGGCATCAGTTCCAACACAGCGAGCAGGAGCCGGAGAGATGACCTTGAACGTCCGGGGGGCTGTCAGCGTCCACTCCCGCCCTCCTCAGCACTGATAGGCTTGTGGTCGGCATTAGCAATAGCATTAGCCTACTTACTCAACCTGTTAGCATTGCTGACCTTAAACGACGCCATTTTAAATGTTCAACTACACTTGCTTGATTAAAATTCCAACTTCTCTCTACCCATAATGACCTGATTCTCTATTATAATAATGATAATGTCAAGTTGAGTGGTCCCCTGCCGTTTAGTGATCACAGTACAGGTCATTAAGGCGCAGGCCTTTAGCATTATTGCTTCATTACCACGTTGACCTCAGAGGGAAAAGTAAGTTATGAAAGAGCACAGACTGAGACAAGCACTTGGGGGTTGAGATGACAAGCGCTATAGTTTCACCTCTATCTATATCAATATAAATACCGTATGATATATTAAAATATGTATAATAAAGTTTATACAGTACAGTATATTACAAGAGTATACATTTGTCCGGTAAAGGAGGTTTGAGACTGTTGTGAGGGAGGTTTGAGGTTTGAGGGAGGGGACGTTTTTGTTAGTTTGCTTCGCTAAAAAAAAGGCTCACTCTTCTGCTCTCTCTCTATGGCCCAGGACTGTCACCTAGAGCCCCTCTCTGAGCTATACAAACAAAGTCGGCTGGACTGGCCATGGATGGGACTCACCTTCGACATGAAGCGCGTCCAGCCACAGGCGGCGTTGTCGATGGTGTCCAGCTGCTCCACGAGGGTGGTGGTGTTCGGGAGGGTGTAGTTTCCCTCCAGCAGACCCTGGATCAGCCCACTGTCCGTCGAGTTCAGCAGCTCTCCGTTGCCCCGGAGCTCGTGGGTCAGCTGGAGGGGAGATGGGAGGTGGTTAGAGGGTTAAGGTGAGTTGGTAGTGGAGAAAATTGAGTTAAACGCAGTACATTTCCAGTACATCATCATGCATCTACAACGCTTGAGATGTTACCGTGTGGGAGGAGTTACCATGTGGAAGAGGTAATTACCATGTCTGAGATGTTACTGTGTGGGAGGAGTTATCACGTGGGAGGAGTTACCATGTGGGAGGAGTAATTGCCATGTGTTACCATGGGGGAGAAGTTAGCTTATTTTTGCAGATTAGCTACCACATGGATTTGTCCAGCACTTTGGTCACTGCTGGTTGATTCTGCATGTGCTCTATAAATACATTGGATCTGAACTGGGTAGAGTATTCACCTGTTGTAGCCAGGCCAGGTGGTCGTGCATACGGCCGTCCTCCAGGAAGGTCCTGAGCTGGGCAGAGATGTTGAGCCAGACCCGAGCGTAGTGCGTCACGTTCCCCACGAACGCAAACGTCTCATTGGCCTGGTGTGGGTTACAAACGTACAGAGGATTTAGGTCTCCATGTGGTGTACTGATGACGCAATGGTACATACATTTAAATTTAGGGCATTTAGCAGACGCTTTTATCCAAAGCGACTTACAATAAGTACATTTCTCATAAGAAGTGCAACAATATATCGCTGTCGGTACAGAAAGGATGTTTCATAGAACCAAGTGCAAGTACAACAATCGCTAGGCTAACCAATTCCCTGTGTTACAGCAATGATAGCAGCTACTGCAGTTGCTACACAGTTAAGTACTACAATGCAATACAATACAGTGTACAATGGTGGACAGATGGTGGAGGGTGGCTATGCCGAGTCGAGGTGGACTCTAAACAGGTGAGTCTTGAGTCTTTTTCGGAACATAGTGAGCGACTCTGCGAGTCCTGAGAACGGAAGGGAGCTCGTTCCACCACTGAGGTCCCAGAACTGAGATAAGTTGGGACTTTGCTGAACGACCATACCATAATGTCTTGGAAGTAGTCTGAATAGACAGTACAGCTTAAATGTATTGTAGTTGTAAACAAACACACATGCAGTCTATCCCTGGAATGTTCCAGAACTTTTCCTGCATGGGCTCACGTGTGAATGAGAAAAAGGGACTGAAATCAGATGGAGGAAATCAGAGATTCTTCTGACATTTTGGGATCACTGCTGGTACAGCGGAGTGGTGAATGAAAGCAGTCACACTGCAAGGAGAGGCCCTTAAAGTGTTCAGTCTGTCTGACGTAAGACGCTCTTTCACCGTGGAGCAAACAAACCAATCCCAAGACTCTGATTATTGTATTTGAATCCTGACTTTTAATCCTAACGTGTCAATGATTTTTGAGTGATTCATCAACACAGTTTATTTTGTTTGCTTACAAGTGAACAAGCAGATTTAGAAAAGAGGGCGCTTCTCTCATTCTGAGGTTTGAATGGCGGCTGGCATCCACAAGTGATTACCCCCATCTGCTGGACTTTCCCTTTTCCCATCCACTCCGGCACTACTGTGCCATGTGTGAAAAGGGGGCGGGACAGACATTTTCCAGAACGTAACTTCATGTGTAAATACAAAAAAAAACAACATAGTAGTGGTGCCTGAAAGGTTATCCCAGTATTTGACCTGGAACTATGTGTGATAGAGGCTTTATAAGCAGAGAGCGCTCCCGGAGCACCAACAACACTGCCCGTACTTGCCTTCTGAATGACTTTATCCACCTGAGAACCGATGGGGGAATAGAGGATCTTGGGATTTGTAGTCATCAGATGCACGAGTAAGCCTAGATTCCTCTGTTCCTTGCTGGTGAAGCCAAGAGAACTCATGTTCCCCTGCTTCAGCGCCTCAGGCTCGATGATCCTGGTGGATGGAGAAGGAGAGGATGTTAATGGTCCATTTGGCTTAGCTGCTCTTCCTTTTATTCCTTTTTGTCTTTATGGCGCCTCGTTAAAGCAGAGAGGAAAAACACACAGAGAACGGGCCCAGAAAACCCACCCCCAGTATTCCAAAACAACCATGATGCTAATGAGGGCAATCCAGACGCAAAAGCAATCACTCATCAGTGGAGGTAAAACACTGTGGCTTTCATCTTGAACCTGGAGTTCCCAGGAGAAACCTTTCAGGGCACTCTGTGTTGAAACTTGATCCTCTGGGTCCTCCTGAGATGTGTCTCAGCAGATCTGCACATAAACTGCTTATCAGAGAGGGGCACGATTGATGTTTGGACAGTGGCCCCGGAAAGTGTCATGGCTCTGGCGTTTGACTTCCAGCCGGAATGGACTGGTTTATATTTCTACAGCAACACAGTTTACCTGTAGGCATCCTAGAGCAAGATCATCCTACCAGCTCCTTAGGGACATGTTTCTTTTTCATTGTAAGTGGCTTCGAATAATCTGCTTAAAAGTAAAGCGCGCAACATTTTTCAATCAAATGTCACGAAGTAGACGCTTTCATTGATAGCGACCTACAAGGGAGGCTGGGAACCAAAAAAGCGAGTAGCTACAAATTTTTTCCAATGCCGCGCAATCTAAATAAATTAAACAGGTCGAAGTAGCCATAGGGATCAGAAATAATGTATCACAGACTCCATGTCGATTAAAAAATGTGCAGCCTTGTCATTCCTCACCTGTTGTTCCCACACAGGATTGGCTGCAGCCCCGCCCACAGCTGCACGAAGGCCGAGAACTGAGACCTGGGGTTTTCCTGGGACTCCTCCTTCTCCTTCCCTTTCTCTGGCCCACCTTCCGATCCCCTGCCGTCCCCTTCCTTCCCCTCTCCCTCCGCCTCTCCGCCGTCGCCCCGGGGCGTGTCTGTGGCGTTAGGACCGATCCCGCCTCCCCAGGCGGTGGAGTTGGGCGGCCAGGTGGTGACGTTGGAGGCAGGGGCGTGGCCTGGAGGAGGGGCGCGGCCCGCGCAGGCACCTTGAGGCAGGAGACGGGCAAGGCCGGAGAGGAGGGCCACGTCCTTGAGGAGTTGCTCGACGTAGGCCAGGTCTTTTGAGGAGCGAGGCCAGCCGCGTGCGGGGGAGCGACGAGGTGGAAGTTGAAGAGGTGGAGCTGGGTGGGGGGACACTGGACTGTTACTTCAACCCTCGTTTCTGCCTCGTTTTATGCAATGGAAGTATACTTCAATGTCCTGAGACTCATACAACATTGAAGTATTATAATTATTCATTGCTAGTGTACTTATCAATCATGAACCTCTTGTACAGTCGGTGGAATAAGGCTATTGGAAGAGTCACATTAAGAGAGTTGATAGTTGAAATTGAAAACCAAATTACAATGAACATGCACACAAAAGCACACACACACACACACACACACACACACACACACACACACACACACACACACACACACACACACACACACACACACACACACAAACATTACCTTGTCAATTACGCTCTGAGTCTTCAGCTGCTCCCGCAGGACCTGGCTAAGTGCTCCAAACCGCTCTTTCCGCTGCCCCGCCCCTCCGGCACAGAGGACGCTGCGATAGTCTGCCAGCAGCGACTGCTGCTTCTCAGGGACCAATAGGAGCCTGGCTAGCTCACTGCTCCCGCCTCCTCCCCCTTCCCCGCAGGTCAGGACTTCAAGAATGGCTCCGGTGAGAATCACACCCTGGGGAAGTTAAGAGTCATTAAGATTTGAGAGCTGCAAAGTGCGAGAGAGTGTACGGTTTACTTAGCAACCAAAGCAACATCCCCTCCCGCCGTCCGTTTCTCAGGACAGGCATGAGACTGACACGCAAGACGGATTCCCCGAACCAATCAGGGAAGGGACTTCCTGATTATAGATAAGCGGGGAGCGCTCCGATATCAAATTATCTCATGAAGAGGTAGACACAATACTGCCCGTAGTCTCACAAGTCAGACGATTAATGTCTGATGGGAGAGAATCTAAAATCTGGTTGAACGAGGCATTCCAGATTCTTTTAGCTTCTAGTTTGTTTCTAACCATTTTGTTGCTCGAAGCGAGGATCTCCTAGCATGTGTTTGAAAGAACAGCGTAGCCAGCAGAGGAAAACATTTCTATAAAAGATTCAAATCAATCAGCGTGTATAAGAAATAAACATCCTAAAATCCCCTTCCGAGAACTTCATCCACTGCTCCAGTGCTTCTCTAACATGTCTGTTACAAAACAGAAACAAGACCCAGCCCCACCCCTTTGCAGCACTCGGTTCCCGGCTCTCCCCAGAAGGTGTGCCCTGACATAAGACTCCTGGACCTGGGATGACCCCCGCCCCTACCTCCACCTGCTGGAGCTCCTGGGGGGCGAAGCGCTGGGCCTCCCCGCCCACCAGCCCCAGCGTCTGGGACAGCAGCCTGACCAGAGCCTGGCGATCGCGGGCCCCTCCCGGAGGGTCCCTAAGGGCCTTGTGGAGCAGACCCCCGTCGAGACCCCGCAGACCCCCCAGCAACCTCTGCTGTGGTGGAGGAACAAAGCGAGAGAGACGGAGACAGACAGAGCGAGAGCGAGTTATAGATGGAGCGGAAGGGAGAGAGAGGCATAGAGCGAGGGAGAGGGGGATAGAGAGAGGGAGATGGGATCACAATTTGTCGGTGGTGCTTTGATGTCAATCAATTATAGGTTGGCAGCCATAATTGAGCTGCACAATCACGGGTGCTTTTCATTTAGAGGGAAAATCGGCCGGCTCCTTGGATTGAGCGAGTGCATTTAGAGTACCTCCAGGTGTAGGACCCCCTCCCTGGCCTTGCTTCCACTATGTTTGGAGCCCTGGGTCTGGGTCTGGACCTGATCTGGGGGCTGGGTGCGGGAGTCTCTGGGGTGTGAGCCAAAGACTAGGCTGTAGACCTGCCGAGTGCACAGGGACAGAGAGATATAAATTGATTTTTTGGTCCACGCACACACACACACACACACGCGCACACGTGTGTGTGTGTGTGTGTGTGTTGTGTTTGTGTGTGTGTGTGTGTGTGTGTGTGTGTGTGTGTGTGTGTGTGTGTGTGTGTGTGTGTGTGTGTGTGTGTGTGTGTGTGTGTGTGTGTGTGTGTGTGTGTGTGTGTGTGTGTGTGAATGGATATTCTATGGGGCCCACGGCCAAGTAATAATAAAGAATTAAAGCTGAATGAGCTTAAAGATCTATTATCCTAATTTAAAATGTGTGCCTGTGCGCGTGATTGTGCGTGTAACCCTGAGCTCCTTGCCAGCACCAGCAACTTTATGGCCATCTGAGGAAGGCAGGGCATCAATTTCATCTTATTTCAACATAATGGACTACATTAGGGTGTTGTACTACAGTAGGATGTTGGGCTACAGTAGTGAGTTGGACAGTAGGATGGCTACAGTAGGAGTTGGACTACAGTAGGATTTGGTCTACAGTAGGGTTTGGTCTACAGTAATGTGTTGGTCTACAGTAGGGTTTGGTCTACAGTAGGGTTTATACTACAGTAGTGTGTTGGTCTACAGTAGGGTGTAGGACTACAGTATGGTTTGGTCTACGGTAGGGTTTGGTCTACAGTAGGGTTTGGTCTACAGTAGGGTTTGGTCTACAGTAGGGTTTATACTACAGTAGGGTTTATACTACAGTAGGGTTTGGTCTACAGTAGGGTTTGGTCCACAGTAGGGTTTGGTCTACAGTAGGGTTTGGTCTACAGTAGGGTTTGGTCTACAGTAGGGTTTATACTACAGTAGGGTTTGGTCCACAGTAGGATTTGGTCTACAGTAGGGTTTGGTCCACAGTAGGGTTTGGTCTACAGTAGGGTTTGGTCTACAGTAGGGTTTGGTCCACAGTAGGGTTTGGTCCACAGTAGGGTTTGGTCCACAGTAGGGTTTGGTCCACAGTAGGGTTTGGTCCACAGTAGGGTTTGGTCCACAGTAGGGTTTGGTCCACAGTAGGGTTTGGTCCACAGTAGGGTTTGGTCCACAGTAGGGTTTGGTCCACAGTAGGGTTTGGTCTACAGTAGGGTTTGTCTTTGGTCTACAGTAGGGTTTGGTCTACAGTAGGGTTTGGTTTACAGTAGGGTTTGGTCTACAGTAGGGTTTGGTCTACAGTAGGGTTTGGTCTACAGTAGGGTTTGGTCCACAGTAGGGTTTGGTCTACAGTAGGGTTTGGTCTACAGTAGGGTTTGTCTTTGGTCTACAGTAGGGTTTGGTCTACAGTAGGGTTTGGTCTACAGTAGGGTTTGGTCTACAGTAGGGTTTGGTCTACAGTAGGGTTTGGTCTACAGTAGGGTTTGTCTTTGGTCTACAGTAGGGTTTGGTCTACAGTAGGGTTTGGTCTACAGTAGGGTTTGGTCTACAGTAGGGTTTGGTCTACAGTAGGGTTTGGTCTACAGTAGGGTTTGGTCTACAGTAGGGTTTGGTCTACAGTAGGGTTTGGTCTACAGTAGGGTTTGGTCTACAGTAGGGGTTTTGGTCTACAGTAGGGTTTGGTTCTATAGTAGGGTTTTGTCTTTGGTCCTACAGTAGGGTTTGGTCTACAGTAGGGTTTTGGTCTACAGTAGGGTTTGGTCTACAGTAGGGTTTGGTCTACAGTAGGGTTTGGTCTACAGTAGGGTTTGGTCTACAGTAGGGTTTGTCTTTGGTCTACAGTAGGGTTTGGTCTACAGTAGGGTTTGGTCTACAGTAGGGTTTGGTCTACAGTAGGGTTTGGTCTGGAGTAGGGTTTGGTCTACAGTAGGGTTTGGTCCACAGTATGGTGTGGATAACGTAAAGTCTCTGATTCTCTGAGAGTCTGTGTTGGATTGCAGGAAGAAAGTGTGAGTAAGTAAGTGAGAGAGAGAGAGAGCTAGAGAGCTAAATATAGAGCTAGAGGTGAAGGTAGTCAGATGTATGTTTTTAATTCATTTCTCGGTAATGCACTAGCTGCTGTTGAACCCCAATATCCTGCCTGGGATCAATAAAGTACATGAATGAGGAGTGAGTGTTGAGGTGGAGGTAGAGAGTGAGCGATGGTGAGGAGAGTGAACGAGGCGTGTGTCAGCTGACCTCCTGGAGGCTGATGGGCGTGGTCAGCAGTAGGTGGGCGGCGTCCTCTGGCAGAGAAAGGTTCCTCACCAGGAATCTCTGGAACACCGACTGGTTCCGCAACACACTGGACAGAGTGAAGCCTGGAACGTGCGCACACACACACACACACACACACACACACACACACACACACACACACACACACACACACACACACACACACACACACACACACACACACACACACACACACACACACACACACACACAGACGCGCACACACACACAGCTATAATACGTTGATCCTAAATGCATGGATTGACTGTAAAACGTTCATTGTTTGACCAACAAATTGATCTCTTCTCGCTCATCCTCTCCTCTTCTCTCTCATCCATCTGATCGTCTCGCTCTCTCTTTTTCTCCCTCAATTTCTCCCTCCCTCCCTTTCCCTTTCTACAACACAACATTGCTGTACAGAGTACACATCGATATTGCACAAATCAAATATATATGGAGCTGGACTCAAACCCAGTTGCTCATAAACGGGCCTTAAAATGAAAAAAAAACAAAAAACAATTGGACTAGACCGAATCACAGAAGAGACAGTGCCAGACAAGACCTGGACGGGCCAGTTGCTAGGGGCAACAGGCAAAAGACCTGACCAGCCACAGCCGAACAGAAGATGCCGTCTTAAAAGGAGAGCCACACCCCAACACCACTACATTGGGGGACTCTCTAAACGCATGCAACCGTCAACGGAAGGATCCCATTGACTTTGAATGGGGCAGAGACGCAATGCATTGTGGATCCATTTGTTCCGTTGGATCCATTGGCTCCGTCAAGAAAGTTGAAGAAAAGACTGCCATCCGTCAGCCACGCCTTCCGACATCCGTAGACGGACGGTGCAGTGGGTAGACGGCGTTATTGGCTGATTTGGTTAGCCTATCACCTGCTGATTAGGTGTTGATGCGACACACCTGTTACTAATGAAACCTATTGAACTGAATGGAACAGCGGGTAACCACGACTACAACCCCGACGGAGATTACCTTGGGTGTGGTTGCGGTCGAGGTCGGGGGGGGAGGTCCTCAGGCTGTCCAGGTGTTGCTGCAGGGCCTCCATCTCCTGGACCAGACCGGGTCGCTGGGAGCTAAACAGCTGGTTCTGCTCAACCACCTCGTTGATCCGCTCCAACAGCTGGGTGACTCTGCAACAGGCGGTCAGTTTGATATTCATATAGAGCTACACTTACAAACTAACTCCCTGCCCTCAACGGCTGGGTGACTCTGCAACAGGCGGTCAGTTTGATATTCATATAGAGCTACACTTACAAACTAACTCCCTGCCCTCAACGGCTGGGTGACTCTGCAACAGGCGGTCAGTTTGATATTCATATAGAGCTACACTTACAAACTAACTCCCTGCCCTCAACGGCTGGGGTGACTCTGCAAACAGGCGGTCAGTTTGATATTCATATAGAGCTACACTTACAAACTAACTCCCTGCCCTCAACGGCTGGGTGACTCTGCAACAGGCGGTCAGTTTGATATTCACATAGAGCTACACTTACAAACTAACTCCCTGCCCTCAACGGCTGAGTGACTCTGCAACAGGCGGTCAGTTTGATATTCATATAGAGCTACACTTACAAACTAACTCCCTGCCCTCAACGGCTGGGTGACTCTGCAACAGGCGGTCAGTTTGATATTCATATAGAGCTACACTTACAAACTAACTCCCTGCCCTCAACGGCTGGGTGACTCTGCAACAGGCGGTCAGTTTGATATTCATATAGAGCTACACTTACAAACTAACTCCCCGCCCTCAACGGCCGTCAGTTTGATATTAACTAACTTCCCTCTCTAAACGGCTGGGTGACTCTGCAACAGGCAGTCACTTACTTACTCAGCCCACTTGCTTTCTCATTTACTTCATTTGTCTTTCACACACAGACTCTCTCAGAGAACTACTTCCCGTGGAGTTGTTGTACTTCAGGGACTCTAACTTACAAACTAACCCGTGGGGTTAAATCAAGCAGAGTTGTTGTACTACAGGGACACTGACTGTCCCTGTAACTAACTAACCAACCAACCTGTGGTTTTAACTCAGTTATTGTTATGCAGGTGAACTAACTAACTAACTACCTCATAAATCAAAAAAGTTAATTTAGTCTAACTTGATATATTAACTTGTATGTTCATGTAAACAGACTAGGATTCATTTGTTTGTACCTGACATGTTTCAACTACTGCCTGCAGACTACTTCCTGCAGACACAATAAGCGTCACAGCAACAGCTGACGCTTTTAAAGAAGACTGCAGGAAGTAGTCGAAACTTGTCAGGTACAAACAAATGAATACTAGTCTGTTTACATGAACATACAAGTTAACTAACTACCTAACCAACCTATGTGGTTAACTCATGTGGAGTTGTTGTACCAGAGGAACACTAAGAACCTAACTAAGCCGTGTAGTAGTTGTAATGCAGGTACACTAACTAACTACCTAACTCAGTGTGTGGTTAACTCACGTGGAGTTGCTGTACTGGAGGAAGCCGAAGGCGTCTCTCTGTCCGTCGGGACACAGAGACTGCATGATGGGGATGATGCCCGCCGAGGTGAGGGGCGCCGCGCTGTAGAAGGCTGCCCATGGTCGCAGGACGGGGTTAGAGGTTGAAGGTTAAAGGTTAGGAAGAAGAGAGGGGATTGAAAAAAAGGCCCATCCAACCAACATGGAAGTAGAAGGTTGTCAGAGATGGTTTGAGAGGAGTTGGAAACGACGGTGGCCATTTTGATGGCCAGTGACAGTAGAAGTTGTCAACAAGAAAGAGAAATAAGAAATACAATGGCTAGGTTCTAGGTGATGAACAGAGAGATATGATGTGATATAGAAGCTTGCAAGAGAAAACAAGAATCATTAGTCATTGATAATAGTAGCTCTGGCACACACACACACCACACACACACACACACACACACACACACACCACACACACACACACACACACACACACACACACACACACACACACACACACACACACACACACACAACAGTGGATGGATGAAATGGATGACTAATTTAAAAGGGGGAGTTGGAAAAGAAGAACCATTAAAGAGAAAGAGTGCAATATCAAGAGAGAGAGCTATAGGGAGAGTGAAAAAGAGTGGAAGCCAGCGGGTGAGAGAGGGAGAGGGAGAGAGAGTGAGAGGGCGGGTGATTCAGCTAATAGTCAGAGCGGATGGCCAGATGTCAGTAATAACGACCTGCTTTCATCTTTCTGTTGCACAAAATGGCCTCATATTTTCGTCAGCTGTCGACAAATGGGAGGTAAACGGGAAGTACAGTTTGCGGGTTTGGGCTGCTTAACGACCACAATTCCCCTGGCAAACAAGCCTCTTTGAAAATCCCATCAGCCACCCAGAGTGGTTTGGTTATGGGATGTGGACAGTGGATCTATCCATCCAGAGAATGGGGAGAGATCTAGTGTTCTCTCTTATCCTTCTGTAATTTCTCACTAAATAATTGAGATAAAGACACTGAAACACTTTGAGCTGCTGGGGAGGAGGTGTGATAAAGGATGCGTGCCTGTACATATGTGCTTAATGTGACCACGTGTTTTATAAAGAACGCATGAGGATGGTGAACAAACTTGTGAACAAACTTGTTCACTTCTAGGTAACTCAATCCACCGATCTTTACTCCATCACAACTAGAGCAGACTTTAATTTATTTACGCATAAATTGTACATTCTACCACATACAACCAACTGCAGCCTAACTCAGCTGTGTGGATACTTTCTCCCTGCTCGGACAATAAAAAAATCAGATTTTTCACAGGATACTTAGGATAAAACAAACTGCCATCCCGTACCTTAAATAGATTGTATGCTGAAACCGGATCTGGGATTGAAATGCTGACTCTAGCTGTCCCCGTCTATCCTATCCTGAGTTTAGCACATCCTCTTACATTCCCTATAAGACGAGGGAACCGGCACTGAAGCGCTCACCATGTAGACCAACCCGGTCCACGAAAATACGTGACACTGTCACGTTATTTTAATCTATTGTTCGTGATCAGGGACACAAGACCGGGTTGCGTAGACAGCACATTCCAACCTGCAGCCCTATGCTCCACGTCATTTCACCTGTTCCGCAATCTTTACTTTAGTGACTTTAGTGTCTCACAGCACTCCCCTGTCCATAAATGCGAAAAGCCCCTAACAATATGTGTTTAATAAAGAGCGGGCCCTCGGTTCTTCCCTGGCCCAACATTCATGATGCTCCAGATGTAAATTGATGCCTCTAAATGTCTACCATATAAATATAAAAGTCTGTCCATCTGTCCATGGATTCAGGCGTACGGGAGACGGCAAACTGGATATCGTTTTATTGGACAATAGCATGACGATAAAATGAGGTAAGCCTGGCATTAAATCCTGGCAGCAGTAACGGTAGACAGCATTGCTTTCCAACGCTACAATATTTTGACATTTTGCTGTCATCTGCGACAGTATATTCTTTGTAAACAATCACCATAGCAACTTATCGGCTTTTGTTTTTCGTTTAGCTCTCCTGCCATTCCGCCAGACATTTGTTTGTTTTTCCCCGTGTAGCCCAGAAGGTGTTGTCTGTCTGCCATCTACCTTTGGCCTGAATTCATGTGAACGGTGCATTATAATCCTGGACCTTTAACTAAATACCTGTCTTGGCAGCCAACCAATACCTGCACTACTTTGCTCGAATGTAACCTCATCTCATTCTGCCCGAATACATTCTCCCTGAGTGTCGTCTGGTGCATTGGGCGTTGCTCTAGGCAGGCAGACAGGCTTATGGGTAATAAGGGTCTCTAAAGTAATGTGCTTGTCTTGGTTGAGTGTGCTTGTCTTGTTAAAGGTTGCGTCCCTGTCTAATTTCCTTATCACCCGCTTCCCAGAGCACCCTTCAGGCAGAACACCCATGTGACTGTGACTGTCACGTGACCACTCTGTTTTGCCAATATGTTAAGGGGATCTAGTGTTTCTTTTCCATCAAGAAGCATAGGAAAAAATAATATGGGAATGATGAATGCATGGCGTTGTGATCAATCAGAAACCTTCAGAAAGGGCTTTAGTTTAAAAAGGATCAACACCAGAGATACATGCACACACAGGTTCGGAGCGCACATAATTATATATTTATTTTGTTATAATTTAAGAAGCTTAGTGTTTCGCCCATGCACAGATCTTACTGTGCTTCGGTTTCAGGATGAATGTTATTTTAACGAAAAAAATATAAGCAAATCATAAGGATTGCCATTTAAATAATGAGAAACTGTCTATGTTGGGCTGCTCCATGGCTGTGTGCTGGGTTATACACTGTGGTAAAGTGGGGTTACTCATGAAAGATGAAGGAAAAGGGGAAGATTAACGTTTTTCTAAACCAACCGCTCCCAGATTGTCTCCAGTGCCTTCCACTCAACCAATGTGCTGTGTAGGATTATCGCCGGGCCCTTCTAGCTAAGAAAGTGTACACTACATGGATCTACTAGGCGCTAGCAGGTTTTGATTTCCCCCTGCCAAACAACCAGCGAAACCAAATGACCAGTATGCGACCTTCAACACTTTGGGAGAGTGGAACACACACACACACACACACACACACACAAACACATCCACAGCCACACACACACATCTTGACAATTTGATCAAGACATCCCCAGTGAGGTAAGCCAATAATTTCATGTTGGTAGTATGTTAGTCAGAAGGGATGTCATAAGAAAAGCAAGGACAAAAAAACAAAGGTAATTTGGCAAACTTACACACTGTTGTATCCAAGAAACAGAGAAACATGCATCATGCACAGACCAAAGGAGGCCGAGAGTGGAGACATGAGAAAGAAATCAGCAGGAAGAAAGACAAAGAGTTTGGGAGAGAACAAATTCAGGGAAAAAATATTTCAAAATAAATTGGATGCAATTCAATGCAAAAATGGAAGAACATTATGAGCAGGCAGCAACAATAATACAATGGTTCAATAGAGACATTACCTCAGGACTACGCATGACAACTAAAGGCAACTAAGGACACACCACAGCCCAG
The DNA here is from genome assembly GCA_900291075.1 of Melanogrammus aeglefinus. Classification (NCBI taxonomy): domain Eukaryota; kingdom Metazoa; phylum Chordata; class Actinopteri; order Gadiformes; family Gadidae; genus Melanogrammus; species Melanogrammus aeglefinus. Next base: position 3,023 of record OLKM01003255.1, on the reverse strand, counting down.
ACCACAATGAAAAGCAAACAAAAGAAATAATAACCACAGATGAAAAAAAAAGTGACGCCTGTGGATTAGCAAAGCCACATATCTGTGCACCGTGGCAGCTGAGCGTTGAGGAGACGATCTCTCCCAGTACTGGAAGGCCTATAGGCTGGAGCGCTGGAGCATTCAGTTTAGCATAACCAAAAAGAAAACGAGCACCACCGCTCCGTGGAAAACGTCTCAACAAGTCGCTTGCATTTGAACTAATTTAAATTTGATTTAATTACATTTGATTTCAGAACATCAGATCAATATGCCGTGTGTTGACTCTGTAGCTTTTTGCGATCGAGAATTTAAGCTTTCTTTAGTTTGGACGAAGCCGGTCTCTTGGAGAAGCATCAGTTGAACGTTATCCAGGCCATTCCCCGGCGAATAGGAAAGCTGAAGGACTGCTCATAAAGCACTACGCTGACGTCTCCAGTGGAGCTCAGGGTCTGGCCCGGAGGAGACACTGAGAGGAGGGTCTTTGCTGGAGGACATTTTAATTCTGTGGGGGGGGTTATTTATTTTCTGTCAGGACCACCTACCTTCCTTGACGGGGATGGCGGGTTTCTTCTGCCTCAGGCCCAGCAGGATGAAGAAGAGGACCAAGGGGATGAAGATCTCAAATGCCAGCACCCACTGGAGTGAGAGAGGGAGGGGCGCAGGGAGGGAGAAAAGGAGGTACGGGTTGGTGAAAGAAGGGTGTAAATGTGAATGTAAATGAGAAAGGCAGGGTGAAGGGAGGGAGGGAGGGAGGGAGGAGGGAGGGAGGGAGGGAGGGAGGGAGGGAGGGAGGGAGGGAGGGAGGGAGGGAGGGAGGGAGGTTTGCCAGGTGAGAAAGATTGGAAAAACAAAATGCGACCATAGTTAGTCTGCGTTGTCCATTCGAGTCAACCTGCCCAGCCTGTAGCTCAACTTGGAGGGGCCTGGGTTCCATCCCACAATCCCCCGTTGTCACAGTCTGCCTGTAGGCCTTCTTGATCAAGATACACTACTCCTTATGTATATGTAATGATAATGTACCTGAAATGTGTTAAGCTCTAAATTGCTTTGGATAAACGACTGCAATCATGTGATCTTAATGGTGGACAATGAAGCTAGTACTGATTTGACTTGCAAATAAAGTACTTTATATACGGTACGTGATAAACAGTATGATATATGGAAAAAAGGAATATGATATATAAGTGTATATACATAGTATACAGTATAGACCGTAAGGTATAGTAAACACAGTACAAGACCCCTGCCTGTTCAACAGAACAGATAGGAGTCAAGTATTGATCTGTTAAATGTATTGATCAGTTAAACTGGTCCATTGTGCTAAACATGCAGTATCTTCCTCACGCTTTGCCTGCCAAGAAAAGTGAATAAATAAATGCTAATCTTGTGTTTACAGGTTCAACCATCGGTCGCCATCCAACGTGGATCGATATCAAGAACTCTCATGAATTCAAGCATTCAGTCACCACAGGTGCCCAGCGACCCAGCACCACGCTTCATTCACTCACACTCGGATCCTTTTTGCGGTTAAAATTTAGTAAAGTGAAATAATCAAATGAGCTTAATACACAACACATGCACGCGCACAGAATCCATGGAACATACTCTCAGTAAGTACTCAATTAGCCAATCAATAAAATGGATGGTGAGCGAATTACTAAAAGAGAACAGAAGAGGACAGAAGAGAAGAGATAAGAGGAGAGTAACAGCAAAGAAAAGATAATAAACGAGAAGAGAAGTGTAAAACCTCATGGACTTTCGTTTTATTGACAGTTTAATTAGCACTTAAACAAAGCAAGTCACTAGTGGCTAAATATCATGGACCAAGTTTTCTTTGAACGTGCACATTTCAGCATAAAAAAACTAATTATCCCTCACAATGGACTCATCAGCATCAGGCTCTTTAAGCAACTTTTATAAAACTTTATTAAAAGAATAAGTGAGAATAATAGAGTAGAAACATATACACAGAGAAAAGAGGGACAGACCAGTGGCAAAGAGAGACATGAGAGAGAAAGAGATACTCATGGACAGGGAGACGAGAGAGAGGCATATAGGAGATAAAGAGATGGAAGAGACAGAAGGATAGTACACAAAGAGTGATGTAAACTGAGTCTCTGCCCCCACTCCTTCCCGCCTCACCCAAGGGCATGAGGTCTGACAGACAAACGGACCCTTTCTCAAACTGACAGCGCTGACAATACACAAAGACCCCCCCCCCCCCACCCCACACCCACCTCCTCCTGGCTACGATGACAGAAGCACCATACAAAAACCATGACTTTATGTCGTACCAATTGACAACAACACTCGCACACAAACATACACACACATTTTAGACCTTCCATCCCATGAATCGTGCTTGCTTGAGACAAAAAACACGCACACACACACACACTCCATTTGACACATCACACTCATTTAAAAAACAAGAAACTTCCTAAAGACGCGACTATGTTAGAAAATGTCAGTTTATGATTATTCATCAATCATGACTAATTTCTGCGACATCCGAGACCAATGGCTGCTTGTTTACCGCGCTACGCTCACTCCTCCAAACACCACAACACCCCTCACCCACACCCAAAACACATTCGTCAAATAGACCTACAGCATGTCACTCAGGACATGCATAAGGACTTAATGCGCACCAACAAGCGCCAATTAAAAGTCATCATGTCAAAATTGAATTCAACGCTTTTTATTTACTTGTAAACCTCCAATGATGATGCATAAAAACACACTGAACAACAGTGTTTGAGTTGTTGTTTCATTGCCATACAGGACTCTTGGGCTTTCTATCTATTTGTTTACTTCAATGTATTCTCCTTCAATGGATTATCTTAACAACGAAAACAGACTGAATTTCCCCCAGGATAAACAAAGTAATCTGAAATCTGAAATCTGAAATCATTGCAAATGTCTATCAATGTGTGCTAATCACCGGTGTCAACCTGTTTCTCAAATTAGTGGATATTATGATCATAGGAGGTGGTTTATTC